>JBBBDQ010030750.1:0-60000 GCA_037127315.1 Ascarosepion bandense | reverse complement strand
GTATTTTAGAGAAAACATCATGAAAAAATGGCTAGTATAACAGTTAACATGGAGGTGTGTTTAAAAAGTATATAACCTTTATGCATAAAAAGAAATCAATTTTGTACATTCACACACTTCTGACATTTCTGCCATTGCTGGTAACACCTTTGGGATGCTATGGTACTCCACAGTTGCTTTTCTCAATTTCCTCTCATGACTTTTCTCTGGCTTCTCTTTCAGTGTGGTTTTCATATTAGGGAAGAGCCAGAAATCAAGGTGCCAGTATTTGTGTCTGTCCTTATACTGAATTACTTTGAATTTTTTTCTCGCTTTTTATGCTTTCAAAGCATATGTAAAACTTTGTTTTACTGAATAAGTATGATGTAAGTTTTTAACAGCAGAAAAACTTTCAATGCTTTTAACACAAAATGATTCATCAAATGCAATTAAGACATGAAAGTTTAATTTTTTTGAATTTACAAAAATTCACAATGATCTGTGAAATCCTGGTTTTTCCCAAATAGAAAAAGGATTGACTATGTGCTTAAAGAAAAAGTCAAAACCGATTTCGCATGTAGGTGTTAAATTGATTTTTGACCAATGGGAGCGATTTGCAGGACTTAGGGACTTCCAGTCAGTGCTAAATTCAAAAGCACTATAAATGACCTCCATCAGTGTCAACCGGTCAGTCAGATGGAAGCATTGAGAAAGACAAAACTAAAATGTAACTTCAACTTCAAATTGACCCAAAGATAAGGTCAGGTCACACCTTGTTCTCTTTCTCTTTATTTCCCATGTACTGACTCCTTTTACTTCTTCTCCATCTAGAGACATTCATACCAAACAAACACACACATACATACATACGTAAGTACACATATACTCTTTTAATAATTACTACTACGAACATTTTCTACAAATCTTGATACCCATAACTTTATCATTGAACACAAACTCTATCCTTAACTTCTTAATGTTTCTAATTGCACATTAACTTCTACAACTTGTGTTATTCTATTCTTTTAATAAATTTCTTATTTAAAATGAAAGATGCATATTTTATTCTTACACTATTCAACACATTCCAACCTGCTAACTAACCTTCTGATGATGAAAACCTGATAATTCTGGATAAATCTTGTCAGCTGTAGGGAGTTCAGTTATGTCTGACACAAGGATGAATCAAATAAACCATAACCAGCTTTCTATAGCTACATAATCACGGATGCTGCAGTGACATGCAGAATTACGTAACTGGTTACGGTGACAAGACTGACCCTGAGTTGCCACAGAAGAAAGAAAAAGAACTGGGAAAGAAAAGATAAAAAAAAAAAACACAACTTGGAGGAAATAAAACAGAAATGGAAAAAAGAAATTGAAAAATAAAGAACTTGAAAAAAATTTAAAATTCTTGGAAAAAACAATCTGATAAAGAAAACTTAAAAATTGTTGAATAAAAAAAAATGAGCAAATTTTTTTTTTTTTTACAAAGAAAATTTTGCATCCACACACACACACACACACACACACCAAGGAAAGAGAAAAGGACAGAAGACAAAAAAAAAAAAAGATAAACGTGAAAGAAAAAGTAATTAGTATCAAAGCAAGAGTTTTTTTTTTTTTTTTTTTTTTTTATCAAAGTTGTGATTTTTTTTTTTCATTTGTCTAGTGACATTTCTGTGCAGAACAGTGAACCAATTGTCCTCATACGAAGAGGCACATGCCTGACTGTCCAGCAGGTGTTGGCCAATGATTATTTATTGCGAAATAATACACAATTGTGGTACAAGGCCAAATTGGGGTGGGGGAGAAAAACTCAGGATAGTCCACACTATCTTATACATAGCTAATCCGATTCACGACCCAAACATACGTTACAATTTTTTTCAATCACCACAAGAACTTATCCATCAACATCCAAGCCTTCAAGTACCAAAATATCACACATCATTCTGGAGAGCTAAAAACTCCGCAAATGAACATAACAATTTTTACAATATATAATGAATACAAAAATATACATAAAAATTTCACATGAAATGGCATGGGGAGTATGAAACAATTCCCCAAAACAGAAAATTTTTAAACTAAAAATACAAGCTAAAGATATGTTGTTAGCTGGCCCCAACCAACCCACAAAACAAAGAGGCCGCTGTATTCTACCCAAAAGACAAAATCAAGAGGCGCTCTTTCTACCGGGAGTGGAGAGGAAAAAATAACTTGGACTGGGGAAAATATAATACTAACCCAGATGAGATCAAACGAGACAAAAATAAAATGGAACTGGGAATCTCAAACTGGATCATAACAAAAGAGAGAGTGCCGGGAACAGGCACGAAACACACACACATTAACTAGGTACACAAAAAGGGACTTACCTTAACCAAGGGAGGGATACAAAGGAATCCACCTCGATGTGACTAGCAGGTCTAAAAGAGAAAATCAAGCCTAGCCCCGGTCACGCGAACCAGGCTCGCCACATTTATCCACCTTTTGCTGAAATCTGTCGGCGTCAACCGTTTCCAGTCAGTTCTAATCTTCATTTTGAGCTGATGCTCAAAATATCGGATCAGATCCTGATGTGAAAGACGGTCACTTTACAAGACTTCCACCAGTCGAGCCGTGGCTAGTAGCGTCAGAAACACCATTTGCTTCACTCCAGAAAACGGGGGCGACACATTGTCGCAGGCGTATGCACGATCAATGAGCACGAGTTCTCGCGGCGCGATACGAGCAGTCAACTCGCCGACACGATCCCATAACGGGCGAACATTAGTAGAAAGCATGCGAAGACGTCTCCTTTAAAGCAAGGTTGCAACGTTCACAATCTGGCAAATCCGCCAGGCCCATTATAAAACGCATGTCATTGAGAGACAAGCCATTCCGAGCTAATCGCCAGGTCAGAGAAAACTCAGAGTTGCTGAGATAATCCCATCCTGGCGCCCAAGACCAATGAGAGCGATACTTATCCTCTGACATGCCTAGCTTCTCCCGTAGTGGATCCTTTGCGACACCAACCAGTAATTCCTGATAGAAGTGTCTCCTAGGCCGAGAAAGATCACTAGACCGTGGAATGGCCCGCAAGGCCGACCGACATTCGAGCAGGAATCCCGGTCGCCCCCGAGGCTTACGGCACCGCCTCGAGATCGGAGGAGTGATAGTAAGGCCAGGGAACGCGTCCCTCACTACACCCGTAAGCAACGAGTCTTCCAATAACGCACGCCTGAGAAAAGCCAACCTCGAGGCGAGCTTGTGACTTGCCAAGTGCGGCATTCCCAGACACCCATGACACGGACATTGGTAACAGACACGTTTGTCGACGTGATGTCTGCGTCCTCTCCACAGAAGGGAAAATAGCAGACGCTCGATCACCTTCTCACGCTCGTCACAAAGGATTATGGGTAAAATGTGTGTATCACTCACCTCTGCCAACCCCTTTAAGGACAAATTCCTTCAACACAAAGTCTCGACCGACGCGCCGACTTTTGCCTGTACTTCAGACCACAACTGTAAGTCCGGCCCAAACCACACTCCATGAATGCAGTCAGGACCGTCCGTCCAGTCGAAGGGCTCCGGGAGTCAGAACCCTTCCAGGCACCTAACCGCAAGCCGGAAGACTTGTCGCAGTTAATCTTGGTCCATGTCACCTGTTCGTACTGTTCAAGCGCCTTCTGTACCACCTCAATGTCACTCCGGGAGGACACGAAACTGGTTACGTCATCGGCGTACGCGGAAACCCTGGCTCGAGCACCACCAAGGACAGCGATTCCACGTAGGGCCGGACTGCACCTCATGTCCCTTAGCTGGCGAAGGAGGGGCTCCAACGCCAAGACATAAAGTAAGGACGACAGTGGACAACCCTGTCGAACCGACTTAGCGCAAAAGCGCACGACAACTTTCCGTTCACCTGTACCACAGCCGTGGGGGAGCGATACAGGAGACTAATCCAGCGGCCTGCAGAACAGCCGCCAGGTAGCCATAGTCAACCCTATCAAATGCCTTGGACTGATCTAAATTGATCAGCGCAGTTTCATCGTCGTCTTTTACGCCCTCTAGGATCGTGCGGACCAAGTGCAGGTTGCTCTGAATTGTTCGGCTCTTCACAGCACAAGTCAGATCACGTTCCAACAGTGACTCGGCAACTAGCTGCAAGCGATTCGTCAGGATCTTGGCCAAAATCTTTAACTGTGTTTAGCAGAGTTATGGGCCTGTAACCATCTAATTCTCTCCCAACATTCTTGCCTTTTCTCAAAAGGGTGACCACACCCCTGGTGAACCGGTTGGCGATGGAACCCCGCCGGAACCAGTTGTTGAACACGACAGTCAAGATCGGGACAAAGATGTGCGACAGCCTCAAGTACAATTCATAGGGCAAACCATCCAAACTCCAATAACCAGCCATTCTCGGCCTAAATTCTAACGCTACACGAGCACAAACAAGTTTGTGGTCCGTGTAGCCTAACCAGTGGAACGTTGGACATTCTAAAAAGTCTATTTCGGCTTCTCTGACCAACACTCTATCCAGGTAACTAGATACCTTGGTAGAGGGCCAACTATGCGTCCACGTCCACATTCTCCCATTCTGATGATTGACCCGGTATCTATCGACGAGAATGAATTCGTCAATCAGATCAACCAGGCTGCGATCACCACTCCTCCCGCTAGCGCCCCACCCTTTATCCCACTTGGTGTCCGGGATGGCATTCCAGTGCCCCATTAGGATTAGTCGCTTGGAATCGACAAGGAAGGGCTCCAACAGCCGAAAAAAAGAGACACGCTCACCTTGATCATTGGGCGCATAAACCGCAATCAGACGAAGCGAGTTGATTTTCACTGTAATATCAGCCACGATCAACCGGCCCTCGGCACCGACATGGACAAAGTCCACCCCCGCGTCCAGGGTACGCTTGATCAGCAAAGAAACACCTCTGGCTTGCCGGTTCCCATATACTGAATAAACGACAAAGTCGTTAGCCAGCACACAAGAATCGACGTCGCAAACAAAGTGAGTCTCTTGGATCGTGGCCACATCCACGCCGAACAATAAGAGGTCACGAAGCAGGCGGGCTGCCTTACCTCGATTCCTCAGGTCATTCGCATTCAAGCTGGCTATCTTCATAGACGTCCTTTAGACCTGAAAAATAAAAGAAGAGAATTACACTAGTCACATACCGGCTGGAAATCTTTGGGGGTCAGGACCCCGACGGACTGTCCCAGGGAACCCGTTCCTACATCGGGCGTATTCCGTCCGTCTGAGAAAATACCGCCAACGTCCGTAGGGTACGTTAGTTTAATGGTCCTATATAAGCAGGGATGGAGCAAAACGGGTAACCTCCCTGCACAATTTTTTCCATTTCCTTGAGTTCCGGAGTGTCACTCCGGAACATATTAATGTCTTTGTAATATTTACTGGCTGCTTTTAAATGCTCCCAAACCCGAAGGTTACTCCCAGTGCTCCCAACTAGGGTAAGCACACCAGGGGCGTTTGGGAAGTTGGTGGGGTCTTCAGTGGACTTGCCGTCCACTAAAGACATTTTCAGTAAAGATTTTAGCAAAGACCGCCTCTGAGAGGACCAGTCTTTCTTAATGTCTGAGTTAAGTTTCAGCAAGTCTTCCTCCTGAGAAGGGGTTTCCTTTTCTTGGAGTGCGTTGGAGTGGGAGAAGGAGTGGGGTGGGTGATTTTCTTGGAGTAGAAGGAGTTAGAGGGATCAGTTTGAAGGCCTTGGTCTGGGAGAGTCTCTGGGGGGAAGATGGAAGGCTTCTTGCCTTCTCAACATAGGTGTCCTTCATTCTCTCGGGCGACAGGCAGCGAGGAATCTTTAGCGCTTCCCTTCTTCTTGCTACGGCTCTTCCGTTGCACCTTCGGGTTCTCGTTTATCTATTCTTCCTCTTCTCTCCCTCTTTTTGACGAAGACGCCCTGGGGTCCGGCATTTCCACCTCCATTTGTTGCTCCTCCCGGGCTGGCTGTTGCTTCTCCAGGGATTGGATTTGCTTCCCCTGTAGGACATCCTGCTTA
This sequence comes from Ascarosepion bandense, assembly GCA_037127315.1. Lineage (NCBI taxonomy): Eukaryota > Metazoa > Mollusca > Cephalopoda > Sepiida > Sepiidae > Ascarosepion > Ascarosepion bandense. Next base: position 54,001 of record JBBBDQ010030750.1, on the reverse strand, counting down.
GGAGGTGATTTCGGTGGCGAATTTTGTACTGGTGGAGGGCTTTTTGATTTTCGGCCTTTCTTTCCAGTTGTCTTCCATTCCCCCTCCTTAGTAGTGGATGTTTCTCTCGCCTTGACCGTCTTTCCATCCTCTGGTGACTTTGATGGCTGCGAAGTTTGTGACGGTTGGGTCTTTGGAGCCGGGTTTTTTGTCGGACTGGCTTTTGCTACATGGTCCGAGGCTCCGCAGACCCAGTAGAAAGGCCCCCTTCCCTCGACGACGACAAAAATCGACCGGCCTCTGCAGGTGAGGATATTTGGTATTTCACCAAATTCTTTCCTTGACACCGTCACCTGCAGAGTGATGTTGCCGGTCGCAAAACCCGCTTTTGAAATTACTACGGTCACTTCTGCCACCTTCCCGAAACGAGCAAAGAACGCCCCGACATGATCGAGAGTAATGTCCATGGGCACGCCGTGCAATGTTACCCGCGTCTTTCGGGTGTCCATGTACTCCGTTTGTAGTCGGAGTGTCTTTGTATCCAAGGTAGCGCCTGCCAGTTCCTTGGCCTCCTCTACCGAGCTAAGCAGGACGTCCCACTTCGCATGGCTTCGTCGTGCTACCATCTTTGCCTTAATGTGAGGGGGCCTTCATGGCTTCCTCCACTATCTCCCTGATGATTCCCACGGACTTAGGGGTTTTTGGGTTATTCGTCAACAGGGAGATCGTACGTGACTCGATTTCCTTTAGCTTCTCCGGGACCGAAAGGAGCTCGGTTCCCGATATATACTGTGCGTACTTCTCTTTGAGGCCTTCGTAATAGACCTCATCCTTCTTGACGTTCCCCCCAGTCCAGGCCCAGGTGAGGGAACCGGCGACTCGATTACTTTTGAAGTCAACGGCAGACTTCTATTAGTGGAGGATGGCGGTTCCGACCGCGGGGTTTGCCAATCCCCCTCCTTCCCTCCACACCAGGCCGAGGTGGAGGGAAGAGGCGATCCAGGCCTTTCGGAGGCCTCCGACATAGCCTCCTTCGGCAGGAGGCTTACTTTCCAACTGACTCTCCCCCTACCGAACAAACCGACGCAACAACGGACTCTAACTTACGACCGCCAACGAACAAACGAACACGACTCGATCAACGTACCTTCGTGAAAAGAACTTAGTCAAAAGACCAACAAACGGCAGGTGTTGGCCAATAGCTGAATCCAGAAAAGCTTTCGCTCGATCACACGCTTCACTACATTGGTAGGGTACCCGTTGCCCTTGAAAATATTTTGCAAGCGAAGTAATTCACTGCTTAAACACTCCGGAGAACAGATGTTAAGGGCACGGTGAACCAAAGTTTCAATTAGACCTATCTTACGGGACGTAGGAACAAACGAGTTCCAACTGGTATACAAACCAGTAAAGGTAGGTTTGCGAAAGACCGAAGTAACGAAAACCCCGTCCCGGTGCTGAACACAGACATCCAAAAATGGGAGACATCCATCCTTCTCTATCTCCATAGTAAACTGAAGGGAAGGATGTAAAGACTTTAACTGAACAAGAAAACATTCAGCATCTGCAGCGTTATTGAATAAGGAGAAAGTATCATCAACATAACGTAAATATATCAAGGGCTTATCAACCTTCTCAAACAATAAACGCTTATAAAAATATTAGCAAGAACAGGATCCAAAGAACTGCCCATCGCAACTCCGTCGGTCTGAGCATACATCGTCCCATCAAAACTAAATTCGACCTCCTCAGTTGCTAACCGCATACATTCCAAGAATAAAACCTCAGGAATGACTGTAGAGCTTAAGCTTCCTTTGTACAACATATCTGCACAAATGTTTGTAGTATCAATTAACGGTACATCTGTGTACAAACTAACAATGTCGTACGAGACCATAAATTTATCTCTGGAGGAAAATTCTAAGTTTCTTACGAAACTAGAAAACCTGAAGGAGTCAGAAACATTATACGTGGACAATGCATCAGACACAGGTTGAAGAACTTCGGCCAACCACTTTGCTAACTCATGTTGTACGGAGCCCACCATAGACAAAATTGGTCTAAGTGGAACTCCTTCCTTATGAACCTTTGGAAGGCCGTACATCCTAGGACGTTGCGAACCTACGGGCCTGATTCTGTTATAGATGTCTTTGGAAATCAAATTGTCTTTATACAAAGACAACAGCCAACGTTGAATTTTGGCTTCTATTTTACTGGTGTTATCAAATGTATCGGCAGGACCGATCACTGTAAACTTAGAAGGATCATCTAGAATATTATGCATTTTGGTTAGATAATCCTGTCTATTTAAAATAACAACATCAGAACTTGGTAATATAAATGTCTTCCCGCGAACGTAAAGCTTTAATGGTTCAGAAGTGAATACCACGCCAATCCAGATGATCTTTTTCACAACCTAGCGAAGAGTATTCAGTAGCAAACTCAAACAACTTGGCTTTGACCTCAGAACACTTTTCAGATGAACTAGGAACATGATGAATAATTTGAGAATATAGTAACTTAAACTCCGAATAAATCTGTTCCTTATTAACCTTAGAAGGGGGGATACAAAAGTCCAAACCACACGAGAGAACAGAAAGTTCAACCCCACTGAGACTAATGTTTGAAAAATTGAAAATATGTCGATGCAAATCACCGGAGACAGAACCAAACCTTTTAGTGATCAGGTAATCTAAATACTTAGTATTTCTCTCATTGGCAGATTTTTCAAGACGTAATCTGCAATTCACCAAATAACGAGAGAAACGGAAATAATTAAAGAAGCTCATTTCAACTCGAATATCATTCAGAAGTGAACGAAAAGAGTGTAGTAGAGCAGTCAAATAATTTATCCAACTCATACCTGATTAAGGAGTGTTCAACAGAGGTACCATTTGTTTTAATTCTGGTCAGTCGTTTTTGAATGTAAGAAGGAACAACACCGCATGACAAACAAGATCTGAGAAATGTTCGTCTAATTCTCAGATTGTTAACCCTATACCAAGCCTTACAGCCTGATTGATTTTTCTTTTAATCACATCACACCAAGCAAGGCGGTAAGGCCACTGGTGTGCAGGGGGCTACGTAAGAGTGAATAGATTGGAAAAGAGCCGGAAACCACGTCCTAAGCAGGGAACAAGGGATGAGCCTCTACACCTGTTCAATAGACGTGGGTGGAGTGTGAACCGGGCGATAGTTCAGTCTATCTAATTTTTTGGCCGATAAATTGTCTGGGGTACCGCTGACGAAAATATGCAAACAAAGATTTGTACCCGCAGAATAGATTAATAGCTTAAAAAAAAATAGACGTCATAATTATCCCAACCCGAGGAACCTTTCGGCCAACACTTGTCAAGGGCTACGTTGGCTTTATTACAAAGGGTCAAATAAAGGACCAAAACAATGGATTAATTACAATACTGGGGGAAGATGGAACTCGTTTAAAAATAAACTTTAATCAATAAATATTAAAATGTAAGGTGGGTGTAAACATACAATTCCACAAGAGTGAAATAGAAAAAAATTGTTACACTCACAAACCCTCCAGTAATTGTAAGGCGCGAAGGAAACGCTCTTTCTGCCTGCACAGGCTCGGCTGCTAGAGTTTAAGGCAAATAGCCTCCAAAACACGAAGATGATATGCTGTTCGAGCACTGTGCAGAACAGTGAACCAATTGTCCTCATACAAAGAGGCACATGCCTGACTATCCAGCAGGTGTTGGCCAATGGTTGAATCCAGAACAGTTTGGGTTGTTCTTATAGGTCTGAGAGGGTTACCCGAACGTATATTAGCGGGGACGTGTTGTGCAACCCGCGTAAATTAGAGGGGACGTGTTGTGCAACCCGCGCATTGTAAGTAATCCATTGTTTTGGTCCTTTATTTGACCCTTTGTAATAAAGCCAACGTAGCCCTTGACAAGTGTTGGCCGAAAGGTTCCTCGGGTTGGGATAATTATGACGTCTGTTTTGCAACGTTCACAATCTGGCAAATTAGCTAGGCTCCATATGAAAGCCATGTCATTGAGAGACAGCCGATTCCGAGCCAATCGCCACGTAAACGAAAACTCAGAGTTGCTGAGATAGTTCGCCCCTAGCGCCCAATTCCAAAAAGAGCGATACTCATCCTCCGACATGCCGAGCACTTCGCGACACCCGCCACTAATCAATGATAGAAGACTTTTCTATGCCGAAAAAGGTCACTGGAGAGAGGAATGGCCCGCAAGGCCGCCAGACATTCGAGAAGAAAACTCGGTCGCTCCCCAAGCTTACGGCACCGCCTCTAAATGAGGGGAGTGATAGTAAGGCTAGGGAACATGTCCCTCACTATCCCTGCCAACAACGAGTCTTCCATCAACGCACGACTGAGAAAGGCCAACCTTGAGGCACGCTTGTGACTCACCACGTGTGACATTCCCAGTCCCCCGCGACACGGACGTTGAACACAGACATCTTTGTTGAGGTGATTATTACGATAATGCATTTATATATAAAAATAATATTAATAATATCTACAAAGTTGTGTAAGGGATTCTGATGGGTCCTACTTGTTATTACAGAAAAGTTTAATTCATGAAATAGTCGTAAAAATAGAGAACTTAAGAATAGAACGTTTTGGAAGGTTGAGAGAATTCTAAAAGATTCTAGAATATGCAAATTAGGTTTTAGCTCCTATAAAAGAGGTTTTGGGAAGAGTGTAGTTTGTTGTTAAAAGTATTTGCTTACGTTATCAACCCCGGCTTTGATTTAAGGATTTATATTTAACCGAAAGAATCTCTAAGTCGCCGACCAACTAAAACCTGAAAGAGAACCTCCTGCAACAGAAAGAGTAAATAGATATTTTTGACTTTTCATTGACTATACTTGAAATTATTCTTTACATACACATTTAAAGATTTCCAAAAGGCATAGCACTTTAACTACTTCGTTAACTTAACTGGGTAAAGATATTGACCTTTCCTTCCCCTTTGTAATACTTCGTCTGCCAGTAGTAAACTCTGTTTTTCTTTTTGAATGAAAAAAGTGTGTATTTGTAAATATTTTTATTTAATGTTTTTGTAAATTAAATAATTGTGTGTGATTTTTATTTCTGAGTTTTGGTCAATCATTTTTTCTTTTGTTACACTTAAAATGTAACAAAATTAGGGGCTCGTCCGACTCTATAATATCGTAACAAAAAATTAGGATCTCGTACATTTTGATAATAATAAAAGACAAATAACAAAAATTACGGGGTCGTACATTTCGATAAATAACGAAAATTTGAAACTCGTACATTTCGATAATATAAAAGAATAAATAAACAACAAAAATTAGGAGCTCGTCCAACTCGATAAAATAAATTAAATCCATGAATAGATAACAAAAATTAAGGGCTCGTCTAACTTGTTATATCGTAAAAACAAAACAAAGTAAACTCAATATACGTAATTCGCGAAAAGAAAGTGACTATTGTGGGGTTTCATACATTGACACCCACACACAAACACACACGCATGGTCACTCGCCGTCCCCGTGATGACTGGTTCTCGCCAAAAACGATGCTAATAAAAATGGAAAACATCACGTGGTACACTAGTTAGGATTTCGTCCCGGGACAAGAGCAAACATGTCTTCCTAACTCACACAAACACACGCGCACTAATTGCGTGTAGCAATTAGTGGCGCAAAAATTTCTTTTATTTTTCTTCTCCTACATTAACACTATGCACATTAACTTTCATTCAAACAGGACTTTATATAAAATAACTTCCTACACATAAATCCACAATTTTTCCAACCTTCGTCAGTAGAAATCCACTGACTGCTACATTCGCATGTAAGTTTCTCTCTCTCTCTCTACTCAACGCACACACAGACACAGAACTTTGTCTTCTGTCTGACTTTCTTCATCAAGGATTTGAACTTTGAACTCTTTACGGTAATCTTAACAATTGTTACAAACCTTTCTTTCAGCTAGAGAAAAAACTTCATACATCTTATTTTGTTTCTACGAACAGACGAAGGGGAATGACTCTTTCCTTTTCACTTTCTTATGCATGCTCTCTCAACCCCATGTAACCTTTGTCAATACATTGTTTTTCTGGTTACTTTCGCCTTTTTGTACTTTCTTAAATCCTGCTTTAAGATATGACCTCATGTTACGTCGAGTCGGCTCATAAATCTAAATTAGTAAGTGGACGCATTCGTCTACTACACTATATTTAAATATCTTTCGTTATATTCCAATTCCAAATTAAATACAAACCCGTCAATGAAAAAGACAGAAATTAAGAGTATCGTAGAAAAAGAACTAATAAACAGAAATTTCTTAGACTCATATAATATAGACGAAAAAGACGACCAAAGTAGTTTACGTCTTCAGTTAGAAATTAAAAAAATTGGAGATGCAAGAAAGAATAGAAATAGAAAGATTAAAAATCCAAGCTGAAATGGAATTAGAAAAATTAAATATTCAACATGAAAATAGAAGTCAAAATTCAGAGAATTCTTCCTTCATTTGATGCCGGAAGATATATCAAATTAGTACCTAAGTTTTGTGAGAAAAAAGTGGAAAAATATTTTCCTCATTTTGAAAAAATAGCAATGAATTTAGGATGGCCTTATGAAATCTGGTCAACACTTCTAGAAACGGTTTTGGTCGGCAGAGCTGCTGATATATACTCGGCCCTCAGTATTGAACAGGCCACAGATTATGAAAAAATCAAAAATTCCATTTTAAATGCATATGAATTAGTACCAGAGACATATAGCCAGAAATTTCGGAATTATAAGAAGTTCGTGCGACAGACATACGTTCGCTTGAGAAAAAGAAGATCTCTTTGATAGATGGGTTAGGGCAAAAATAAATAAATAAATAAATAATGATTATAATAAGTTATGCAAACTCATTCTTATTTAAGCAATGCATTTCACAAGAAATTCGAATACAGCTCAAAGATAAGAACGTAGAAACGATTAACGAGGCCGCAGTAGTAGCAGATACATATAGTTTAACTTACAAAAAGAGTTTCGAAAACATTAAAATAAACGAAAACCAGTCAATTATTTCACACAAATACACAAACACTGTCCAAACCTCTCCCTCATAATGTATCTCATAGAAGTGATATGCACAAAAAAACAAGAGATACACCTAAAAGTTCTGTTTCGACAGAATCAAAAATTCCCTGTGCCTTTTGTAAGAAGGATAACCACATAATATCCGACTGCCGTATCCTAAAAAGAAAACTGGAAAGAAAAGAACTCCCTTCATACTTTTGCTCTAAAACAGAGAACAAGTAACTCCTTTCCTCATTCTTCCTTCTCTAAACTAGGTGTTAGAAAAAAAAAAACTCATGTAAGGAAAATTATAAACCATTTTTATCCCAGGGATCTGTTTACATCGACGACCCTGAGAAAGCTAGATCTATCCAAATCTTGAGAGACACTGGTGTGTCTCAAAACATTTTATTATTAGAAGGCATACTAGAGCTATCGGAATCAACCTTCACCAGCGATTTTGTTTTATTGCAAGGTGTTGAATTAGGTGTAATTAAGGTTCCCCTTCATAAAATTTATATAAAATCGAAATTGGTGAATGGTCCGGTTGTAGTCGGTGTACGACCAACCCTGCCAGTTCAAGGGATTTCCTTACTGTTAGGCAACGACTTAGCAGGTGACAGGGTAGCAGCAGAACCAATCGTCTGTGATAAAATAGAAATAAATGATGAATTCGAGGTCGAAGAAAACAGTGAATTATACCCTGATTACTAGGGCAAAAGCAAAGAAACAAATTTCAGAAAAGGAAGATTCAGCAACACCAGCTAATTGGTTACAATTGAATGAAACCTTTATATCTCATCATTTAGAACAAACCAATAATTCGGATAAAAAATTAACTAAACCACCTCCCCCAAAAAGAAATGGTACAGAAAAAATGAAAGACGATCTCAATAAAAATTAACTTGTTATTGAACAAGAAAAATATCTTGAACTTTGTCTTTTAAAAGATAAAATACTCTCTTTTAGAAGAAGCAAGAAAAGTTAGAGAATGTATTTATATGAAAGATGGCATTTTAATGAGGAAATGGGACCCAGTGGATGCCAGTCTAAATGAGGAGTGGAAGATAATAAACCAAATAGTGGTCCCGAAAGTATACAGACAAGAAATACTAAACATAGCTCATGATACTCTAATGTCCGGAAATTCAGGGATGGATAAGACCTGTGAAAAAATATTAAATCATTTTTACTGGCTGAAACTTAGACAGGATGACGTCAATTTTTGTAACTCCTGGCACGCATACCAGATGGTTGGAAAACCTAATCAAAAGATTCCTCCACCCCTCTGAAACCTATTCCAGCATTTAAAGAACCTTTCAGTAGAGTATTAGTTGACTGTGTTGGTCCTCTTCCAAAAACAAAAATAGCAAACCAATATTTATTGACAATTATGTGTACATCAACTCGCTTTCCAGAGGCTATCCTTCTAAGAAATATTAAGGCTAGGACTATTGTTAAGGCTTTAACTAAGTTTTTCTGTTTAGTTGGATTCCTTTGTCAGACCCAGGTTCGAATTTTATGTCTTGTTTATTTCAACAAGTAATGAGTGAAATGATTATTAAGCAATACAAATCCAGAGTTTATCACCCCGAATCACAATGAGCACTTGAGCGTTTTCATCAAACAGTAAAGTCTATGATCAGAAAATATTGTTATCAATATAAAAAGGATTGGGACGAAGGGGTTCATTTTGTTTTGTTTGCCGCTAGTGAAGCTGTTCAAGACACTCTTACGTTTTTAGTCCTTTTCAATGGGTTTTCGAACATACGGTTAGAGGTCCTCTAAGACTTCTGAAAGGAAAATGGTTGACTGAACAAAATGAGATGCATCTTTTAGACTATGTATCAAATTTTAAAGAGAAATTATACAATGCTTTCAAAATAGCACAAGAATGTTTAAAAAACTCCCGAATTAAAATGAAGTCTAGATACGATAAAAATAGTAAAGATCGTAAATTTGAAAGTGGTGACAAAGTTTTAGTATTTTTGCTCATTCTTAATCATCTTCTTCAAGCAAAGTATTTTGGTTTTTATGAGATAGAAAAGAAAAATAATGATTTAAATTATATCATCTGCACCCCAGATCGAAGTAAAAAGAAAAGAATTTGCCACATTAATATGTTAAAAAGTTATATCGACAGAAATTATGTAACTAATATTAAACCAGTTTCAACCTTAATAACCATAAATAATACAAATCAATTTGAAGATGATTTAGGCAATAATGAAGATACAGTTATTAGCAAGAGGTTGGAGTAGTCATTTAAAAAACTCGGAAATCCTATCTAATTTAAATGTAAAATTTGAACATTTATCAAATGAGAAAAGAAAGAAAATTCATAGTTTAGTCAATTATTTCAAAAATCTGTTTTTCTGATGTTCCTAGAAAAACAAAGGTGATGTTTTAGTTGGAGATGAAAAATCCATCAAGCAACATTTTTACCGGGTAAATCCAGTTAGGCTTCAACAGTTGAGGGCAGAGATTAAATACATGCTGGATAATGACATCATTGAACCAAGCAACAGTCAGTGGAGTTCTCCTTGTATTCTTATACCAAAACCTGATGGAAACTACAGATTTGTAACAGACTTTCGAAAAGTAAATGCAGTAATCAAAAGTGACTCTTTTCCAATTCATAGAATTGATGACGGTATTGACAATATCGGCAAGGCGAAATATGTCAGTAAATTGATTTAATGAAAGGATATTTGCAAGTGCCCCTAACTGACAATGCCAAAGAAATTTCAACATTTGTGACTCCAGATGGTTTATACCAATATAAAGTTCTACCGTTAGGGTTGAAAAAATGCGCCGGCAACATTTCAAAAAATGATGCATTCCCTTCTACACAAAATTTAGTGATATGAGATCTACATAGATGATGTAATTGTGTACAGCATGACTTGGGACAAACATGTATGCACCATCAAGCAATATTTTCTTAAGCTGGAAGAAGCAAATCTATGTGTGAACCTAAACAAGAGCGAATTCTGTCATGCAACAGTAAATTATTTATGTCATACCGTTGGCCAGTGACAGGTTAAGTCTATCATAGCAAAACTGGATGCTATCTTAAAGTATCCTATTCCAACTAACAAAAAACAACTAATGAGATTTCTCGGTATGGCTGGACTCTACAGAATATTTTGTAAAAATTTCTCATCAATAGCAAGACCTCTCACTGACCTCCAGAAAAAGGATGTAAAATACAAGTGGAGTTAAACCTGTAATGAGGCTTTCAACAGAATCAAGTCAACTGTCATTGGTGGCCAAGCTCTTGCATTTCCAGTTTTTTCAAAACAATTTAAATTGCAAATGGATGCCAGTGTTGTCGGAATAGGTGGTATCTTAATCCAAGAAAATGATGAAGGCGTCGATAGAGCCATTGGATATTTCTCAAAAAAGTTAAACACCTACCAGAAGAAATATTCCACCATTGAAAAAAAATGCTTGGCAGTGTTATCGGCACTACAACATTTTGACTTTTACCTCAGTGTTACTGTTTATCCTGTTCTGATTTATACTGACCATAATCCACTAACGTTCCTTCAAAAAATGACTAACAAAAATCAAAGACTTACAAGATGGAGTCTTCTCCTGCAAGAAAATGACATTATTATAAAACACATTAAAGAAAGGAACAATGTTTTTACAGATGCTTTATCTGGAGCATAACTTTTTAAAAAAAATATGATATTATGATTTTTTGCTTTACAACAACAAAAAATAGACTATTATTGTCTTATAGAAGTTTTTTTATGATTCAAAAATTTTTACTTTGAAGGTGGGAAGTGTTACGAGGATGCATTTATATATAAAAATGATATTAATAATGTTTAAAACGTTGTGTAATGGATTCTATTGGGCCATACTTGTTATTACAGAAAAGTTTTAATTCATGAAGTATTCGTAAAAATAGAGAACTTAGGAATAGAACGTTTTGGGAGCTTGAGCGAATTCTAAAAGATTCTAGAATATGCAAATTAGGTTTTAGCCCCTATAAAAGAGGTCTTAGGAAGAGTGTAGTTAGTTGTTAAAAGGATCAACTCCGGCTTTGATTTAAGAATTTATATCCAGCCGAAAGAATCTCTTACAAAAGTCGCCGATGAACTAAAACCTGAAAGAGAACCTCCTGCAACAGAAAGAGTAAATAGATATTTTTGACTTTTCATTGACCATACTTGAAATTATTCTTTATATGCACATTGAAAGATTTCCAAAAAGCATAGCACTTTAACTACTTCGTTAACTTAACTGGGTAAATATACTGACCTTTCCTTCCCTTTGTAACACTTCGTCTGCCAGTAGTAAACTCTGTTTTTCTTTTTGAATGAAAAAAGTGTGTATTTGTATGTGATTTTTATCTCTGAGTTTTGGTCAATCAGTTTTTCTTTTGTTACACTTAACACGTAACAGTGATGTTTGCGCCCTCTCCACAGAAAGAAAATAGCAAACGCACGATCGCCTTCGCACGGCGCTGACAAAGAGGAAATACAGCCAGCCGGTAAAGGAAAATGGGAAAGACTTATGTGGCATACCCATTTTAAGGATAAATTCCTTCGACGCCAAATCTCGACCGACGCGCAGACCTTTGCCTGTACTTCAGACCAATTTTTCTCCAGCTGGAGGTCGGGCCCAGACCAGAATCCAATAATACAGGCAGGGCCATCCGTTCCGTCGAAGGGCCCCGGGAGGGTAGCACCCTTTCAAGCACCTAACCGCAAGCCGGAAGACTTGTCACGGTTAATTTTGGCCCCTGTGACCTGTTCGTACTGTTCAAACGCCTTCAGTACCGCCTCAATGTCATCCCGGGACGACACAAAAGCAGTTACGTCATCGGCGTACGCGGAAACCCTGGTTCGAGCTTCACCAGGGACAGCGATTCCACGTAGGGTCGGACTGCACGCCCTGTACCTTAGCCGATGAAGGAGAGGCTACAACGCCAAAGCTTGAAGTAAGGACAACCCTGATGGACCGACCGTGACAGCACCATAGCTCCCGACAACATCCCATTCATCTGTGCCACAGCCGTGAGGGATTGATACAGGAGGTTAATCCAGCGGCAGAAGTCGGTTGCGAATCCGGCAACCTGCAGGACAGCCGCAAGGTAGCGATGATCAACACTATCAAATGCCTTAGACTGATTTGAATTGATCAGCGCGGTTTCTTCGGCGTCTTTTAAACCCTCTATGATCGTGCGAATCAGATGCAGGTTGCTCTAAATCGTTCGGCCCTTCACAGAACAAGTCTGCTTAGGTCCCAACAGAGACTGGGCAACTAACTGCAAACGATTCATGAAGATCTTGGCCAAAATCTTTAACTCTGTGTTTAGCAGAGTTATGGGTCTGTAACTCTCTAGCTCCCTCTCAACATCCTTGCCTTTTCGCAACAGCGTGATCACACCTCTGGTGAACCGGTTGGGGATGGACCCTTTTCGGAACCACTTGTTGAACACAACTGTCAAAATCGGGACAAAGATGTGCGGCAGCCTCAATTCATAGGGCTAACCATCCAGACCTGGCGACTTGCCACTGCCGACCTTCTTCAAAACCGCGGAAACTTCGCCCTCGATAATCTCTCCCTTGCAGATAGCTGCATCAGCCGGCAGAAGCCGGGGGAAGTCAGCCAAATAGCTGCGAAACTCCTCATCACGGAAACCAGACTCCTTGGTAAACCGGTTTTCGAAATGCCACCGAAACGCCTCGAACACGTCGTTGGTCGACCGGAGAGTATGCCTCTCTGGGTCTCGTACCTCACGAATTGACCGATCGCCGCCACGACAAATCTCTTCCTTGCGCAGTTCTGCGCCCATGTTCACAGCTTCGGAAAACATCTTACTTAACTTATGTCACCCATGTAACGCTCGCGATTCGAACGCTAAAGGGCCTCCTTAGATAAGGCTATCTCTAGGGGACCCCCCTAGTCTCCGCCCGGAAGAAATTAGCTTTAAGCGTCTTCACCTTTGCAGCCTTATCTAGTTTGAGCCGTTAGCTGAATTCGGTGATGAAAGACCTAGTCCTATTCTTAAGATTCTCCACTACTTATTCCCAATGACTGCCCTAGTTAACGCCCGCTGCACTACATTAATTAGCTGGCGCCGAATGTCTTGCCTGTCCAGTAAGGACACGTTGAACTTCCAGTAACCAGCCATTCTAGGCTTAAAGTCTAACGCTACTCGGGCGCAAACGAATTTGTGGTCAGAGTATGCTGACCAGTGAAACGACATTCTGAGAAATCTACGTCGGCTTCTCTCACTAACATTCTATTCAAATAACTCGATACCTGGGTAGAAAGCCAACTATTCGTCCACGTTCACATTTCTCCCACCTGGATGATCGACCCGGTATCTATCGATGAGACCGAATTCGCCAATCAGATCAACCAGGTTACGATCACCACGCCACCCTCTAGCGCCCCTAAGTTGCAGTTGTGCTTAGCAGGGGGTCCCGCATAGCATGGCTCCTTCTCGCAACAATTTTTGTCTTTATTTGAAGGTTTTTAATTGTCTCCTCGACTACCTCCCTGCTGACACCGACGAACTTGTGGGTTTTAGGATCTTTCGTCAGCAGGGAGATGATCCTTGCCTACAACACTTCCGGGATGGAAATGAGTTTGTTGCCGACGATGAACTCAGCGGACTTCTCCTTCTGGGAGTCATAATATGACTCGTCCTTTACTACCTTCCTTCCACTCCAGGCCGAGGTGGCGGGATTTGGCAATCCTGGTCCTTGTGGGGCCCTTTCCATCTTGCCCTCCTGTCGACGGAGGTTTTCCGTCTGTGTACTTCTATGCGAAAAAATACCTACGAGCGCACGCCCTTTCAAAACTTTCCACTCACGAACTTTCGATACCGTACTTTCCTCTTACGAACTTTCCAATCGAACGCCCAAGAAACGACATGACTCAAAAACAAACGGAACCGCGGCTGAAGAGTATACTCAAGAGGGGGACCCTTGTATACTAGTGAGCCATCTATGAGATGACTCATTTGATAGTTCACCAATAGAAAGGTTAACCAATCAGAAGGCTCAAAATATTCAATGCGACGTGTATAAAGGCAACCATATTTTCCCGAGTATTGGCGATATAGTCAGATTCAGTCTGACTCGTGAGTGTTAATCTTTGACTTTGTTTCATTGAACAGATTACGTACTGCACTGTATTCTATATTCATGAACTATGGTGGACATGATCAACAAAGGTTACGGGCCCATTATACGACTGTATTTTGACGGAGACCTGTCAAAATACGAATTGTGGGAAGTGAAATTCCTAGGCTACCTTAGAATACGAAAACTTCAGGACATCATTCTTTGCCAAGAGGACCAGAAAGAAGATGATGATTTATTGGAAAGAAATGCGACCGTGTTCGCCGAATTAATACCTGGATGACAGGAGTTTGTCTTTAATAATGAGAGAAGCCAAGGACGACGGCCGCCAAGCTTTAAGAATGTTGCGTAAACATTACTTGTCAAAAGGTAAATCCAAAATTATTGCTTTATATACTGAATTAATTTCGTTAAGGAGACGAGAAAATGAATCTGTAACAGATTATATTATACGAGCTGAGAATGTCACAAAAATGCCTTAAAATGGCAGGTGAGACTATCTCAGATAGGCTGCTAATAGCCATGGTTTTAAAGGGATTACCAGCAACATTTAAACCATTTACGACAGTCATAACTTAAAAAGATAAAAGATTAACTTTCACTGAGTTTAAAATTGCGTTACATAGTTATGAAGAAATTGAAAAAATGTGTAATCCTCCAAATCAAGGAAATAACTGAATGCAACTGAGAACTTCATTAAGAAAAACAGTCCCTCAAACTTACCAGACTAAGAATTATGATATTAAAAACAAGGGGCGTAAAAACAACTATTACAATAACAACAACAGGAACAATAATGATAGAAAATCAAATATGTTCGGGCGAAATGTCAATTTCATACAAGGATTGATTTTTGTAAAAATGTAAAAGCTTTTCCGAATGAGCGAACATAGGCTTTTTCGTTTGGGTTGGACACTATACCCAATAATTCTTACCTAGTCGACACGGGTGCGACAAATTATGTAATTACAAATGAAACAAAATTTATTAATTTTGACTCAAACTTCGAGCCAGATTCCCACTTTATTGAGTTGGCTGACGGTACCAGAGCTAATAATTTAGTTTTAAAAAGAGGCGATCCTGTATTTATTTTCGCGACAATAAACGAAATATTTGTAAATGTTTATTAAAAGGGGCTTTATATATCCCTAAATTTAAACAAAATATTTTCTCGGTTCAGTCTGCTGTTAAAATTGGTGTTAAAGTTAATTTTCACCGAGACAATTCAAAGTTAATATACCCAGACGGAACTGAATTTAATATACAACGAAATGGACGTTTGTATTATTTAAAAAGTATTAAATTTGTGAAAACAGCAACCCACGACTTAAGGAATTGGCATAAAAATATTAGGCCACTCTGTATTATAAAAATTGCAAGAACACGTCAGTGGAATAAAAAAAAATACATCTCCAAAGGGTTTACAACATTGTGACACATGTATTTGTTGGGGCCTCATATACATAGAAATTTAGGTTTTAATTTTTACTTGGCACAAGGCCAATTCCCAAAGAACTTCCTAACTAAATTCCTGCATTCCACCAATTATTTTATACAGTTGAAATCATTTATAAAATTAGTAAATGGAACATTGAATAATATGGTCAAAGCATTAATTGTAAAAAATGTATTAACAAATAACAAGAATTACATACTTTGTACAGACGTTGAATGTGTCTGATTAAAAATGTCTTTCATTCTGTGCAAAGGATTGTGTTACAGCAATTGAGTTAAGTTGTAAAGTTCTTTGTCACTGGAAGATTTATTAGTGTATGTAAGTTGTGTTAGGAATAATATTTTTAGAAGATTGGTGAAAATTTCTGAGTCCGTTGATAAGTTCATCTTTGTAAAATTTAGAAGAATGATTATTAAAAGAAGATGGGTTGGTCTTACATGTTGTGCGTATTAAGATTCTGGTGCCAACTGGCGAAATATACACGGCAAATCGTTTAAATAGGCATTCAAAACACCCTACGATTTGGTGGTAAAATTGTGAATAGCTTACCTTGGTACTGATTGGTTAACTTAAACCAACTAGTGAACAGTTACATTTATTCGAATCTATAGAGTTAGAACAAAATTTATTACATATGTATGCATGAATGCGAATATGAGTGTGTGTATATGTCCGTATATGTGTGCATGTATCACATATTAAAGGGAAAATGACGAAATATAGAAATAGGATCAAATCCCCAAAATAACAGACATCTTGTCCAAAGTTTATTGCCATTTAACGGGTCCAATTTCACCAATGGGTATAGGCACCTATTCATATGTTATACACTTTGTTGACAAATATTCAGGACTCATGATATATTTTCTGAGAAACAAATCTGATACCCTACAAGTGACAAGAATGTATTTATCTGATATTTCACCTTATGAAAAAGTGAAAATAATTAGAACAGATAATGGTGGAGAATTTACTTCTGATGATTACGAAAATTTCCTAATAAATGAAAACATTAAACATGAGAAAACCTGTCCTTATTCCCCGCACCAGAACGGAATCACTGAACAGAGTTGGCGGACTCTTTTCGAAATGGCTAGATGTTTGCTAATAGAATCTAAGTTACCTAAAAATCTGTGGGTCTATACAGGCGTGTATATAAGAAACCGTTGTTATAATAGTAACATTAAAAAGACTCGGTACGAGGCATTCTATCATACCTTTGATTTTCTAATGAGATACGCACAAAATGGGATTGTACTCAACAAAGACAAATTCCAATTTTGTAAAGACACAGTTCAGTTTGGGGGACTGCAGATAATGTCATCAGGAGTATCCCCTTCTGAATCTATGCTTAATGCCATCCTAAATTTCCCTGTTCCTAAAACTATCACGGATGCAAGATCTTGGTTTGGTCTGGTAAACCAACTTGCCTGAGCATATTCCTTAAGTCCCATTATGCTACACTTTCGAGAGCTGGTCAAAAAGAATTCAAAATTCACCTGGGACCAGACCCTGGAAAAATCTTTCAGGAATCAAAGCAAGTTATTGTTAAGCTAGTAAGGCAAGGTGTCTGAACATCTGACATCAACAGAGTTACCTGCTTAGCTCCTGACTGGTGTAAAGATGGTATGGGAATTTTACTTCTTCAAAAGCACTGCACATGTACACTCGATAGTGCCCCAGTCTGTTGTCCTGAAGGCTGGCACCTTGTGTTTGCTGGAAGCAGATTTTGTACAGATGCCGAACAAAGATATGCACCTACAGAAGGCGAAGCAGAAGCTATCAGCTGGGCACTTGAAAAGTGCCAGATGTTTATACTGCGTTGCCCAAACGTTATAGTGGTGAATGACCCCGAGCCACTCAAAGGACTTTTTGGTGATAGAGATCTCAACAAAATCCACAACCCACGCCTATTCCGGCTCAAGGAGAAAAGCTTGAGATATCGTTTCACCATGCAACACTGCCCCGGAAAATGGCATAGGGCCTCTGATGCTATTTCCCGCAATCCTGTCACTACGATACAGAGCCTGCTTGATACATTCCCAATAGAACCCACCCCACAGACGTCAATGAATCGGATGAGACTTGTGCAGCAATGACATCTTCAGCCCTCACATCCATATCTCAATTAGATAGTAATCCTGCCATAATTTCCCCTGACCACATTCGCCATGCGGGTCAGAAGGACAGATAATACACCTTGTTATGCAGGACCATAGACAAAGGTTTTCCAAACAGTCGTCAAGCAACGCCGACTACAATCCGAGAATATTGGGAAGTTCGTAACCGCCTCAGCAATGACAATGGCCTAATTCTCCTGGATAGGAGAGTAGTGATACCAACCTTCCAACGCAGAAACATACTAAGGTGCTTACATTCGGCTCATCAAGGGGTAGTGGGCATGAAAGCACGTGCTAATGAGTCAGTCTACTGGCCTGGAATGAATGCCTCAATTCGGAATCATAGGAATAGTTGCATTACCTGTTCAATAAATGCCCCTAGTCTACCACGTGAACCAATCCACATGACACCTTCATCAGAGTAGCCTTTCCAACAAATAGTGATGGACTTGTTTTATGTTGGATCTTTCACATATCTTGCTTACGCAGACAGACTCACCGGATGGCTCATTTTGTACTGCATCAAGCCAGGACAAGCAGCTGCCTCTAGGTTGATATCCATCTGCAGAGAAGTATTCCAAACATATGGTGCACCTGAGGAACTCAGTACTTATGGTGGGCTACCATTTTCAGCTTACTCATTCAAAACAGTTCCTAGAAACCTGGGATGTTAAACAAAGGATTTCTTCTGTGGCCTATCCCCAGTCTAATGGGCGAGCAGAGTTAGCAGTCAAAACTGCAAAAAGACTCATACAGGACTGCACAGGATATCAAGGTACCTTGGACAAGGATATGGTAGCACGAGCGATCTTGCAGTACAGAAACACCCCTATCCAAGGCATTGGTTTGTCACCAGCACAACTCCTGCTTCATAGACGTCTTCGAGATTTTATACCCTCACACCCACATTTATATCGGCCACACTCTGAGTGGATAGCTGCAGCCCAAAGGCGTGAAAAGGCATTATCTAAACGCAATGAAAACCTTATTGACAGGTACAATCGTACTGCACATAACTTATCCCCACTTTGTGAGGGAGACACAGTTTCAATTCAACCCCCCCCCCCCTAAAAAAATCGATGGGACATAAGTGAAACACTACCCAACCGCTAATATAGGATTACAGTTGCAGGATCAGGTAGGATAATGCTGCGGAACCGTACATTTCTGAGGAAACTTGAGTCACCTTCAGTCAAGACCCCTGTCCCAAGTTCTTGGCCTATGTCCTCTGGAGCAACGATCACAGATATATGTAGGCCACATCAATCTGATGAAAAATCTGGAAATTGCAGCATTACTTTGCAAAGTGACCTGGCATCCCAAGGCCCTACTCAGTCACAGTTATCACGAACTAGGATCCAAAGAGCTCTATCCCGACTACTCCCATATAATCGCCCAGGCGATAAAGAACTGATTCCCCCCACCTCAGCGGCCACTACGCTCCCGTGGGGAGAGGAGGGAGATGTAGAAGTCAGATAACTTACCTTTCAACATGGTGCTTTTCTTTTGTCTCACTGTAGGAAGGTGAACATTCAATAGTGTGAGACTCACCTTCTTGATGTGTCCAACTAGCGTCTAAAATAAACAGGGTTGTAACTGAATACATGTCCCTATGCGGCCCAAAGACAAATGGTGGATATTGTGCTCAATATTTATGGAGCTCAATGTACACACTGAAATTATCAGCCAATCACTGCTTACAGAATAGACTTGCCTGTAACAGAATGGAATCTCCCAGGTTATTATTTAAACCACCTACCAATTTGCCCTGGTGGATTTTTGTCAGTTAGACTCAACTTCTATTCTAGTTGATTACTGGCTGGTTGTTCTATAAGATTCTTACATATACGAACTACAAACCCAATGTAAGTGATATGCATATTTTTGGTACAATTTGCTACACATATGTCAACCACAGGGCAAAACTAGACCCAAAAAGTGAAAGAGGCATATTTATTAGCTATGACAAAACAAGTCCGGCCTAGATGATTTATTTCCCACAAAAGGAAAACCAGATGCGTCACATTTACAGATTTCCTTTGAGCAGAGGGAAGGATCCCGAAGAAAAGAACATTAACTGTGAGGAACTGGTACAACACGAACTAGTATGGCCTAATTATGAGATAGGACCTATAAATAAAAACCCGTTCAAAATCCATAATTAAAGGGAGGTGTTATACCAGATGATATTGGTGATGAAAAATGAGACGCAAACCTTGAGTTAAAAGATACAACCAAAGAGGAGGGGCAAATTCCGCGTTAACCGACCAGAAATAGAAGAAAACCAGACTATTTGGGAATGGGTCAATGTAATATCTGTGACATTGACTGTTGCTATTCGGTACAATGTATCCCGAAGAACTATCAAGAAGCCATAAATTCTGATAATTCCAAACGATGGATAGCCGCCATGCAAAAAGAAATGAAATTCCTAGTATCAAATGATACTTTTGAATTGAAAAAGACTCTGGATGATAAAAATATTATCGGCAGCCGTTGGGTTTAGACTATAAAGCGAACTGAGGATGGCTTGCCAGTATATAAGGCTCGTTTTCTTTCAGATATACAAGGAAGTTTTGATTGCATAGATACCCGGTCCATCCTCCAAGAGGATTAGGGACAGCTATAAAAATCGAGACCCCAATGAGAAAAATCGGTTAGAGTTTTAAGTAGTTTTTGAAATTACAGTCAAGATGTAACGACTGAGGGAAAAGAGTTCCCAACCGGGAGTCATGCCGATTGGGTACCAGCCGTAGAGACAGGGACGGTCGCCTTTCCTATAACTCATGGCTGAGGATATCAAGCAACGTAGAAAAGCTTACCGCCGATCGACTTAAAAGAGTTAAAGTCGAATAATGCGCTTCCGATAGAGTCCTAGCTAAAGATGTATAGAAACTGAATGAGCCGAGAAAGAGTTAAACTAACTGAAAAAATTTTATTGCCAAGCGAAGAATGCTCAACTTCGGCCGTTTCCGTAAAGCTTCGGTATAGAGTGCGTTCTTTAGAGCTGTCGAGCGACAGAGACCAAACGACCTCACCGCCGCCGTCGTCGCAACAGTTCGCTCCCATTCGGCCGTTTTCGTGAAGCTTCGGTAAAGAGCTGTGAAAAGACTTGTTTTTACTTGGAAAATTGAAAGCTCTGATTATTCTTAACGAAAACTTCGCACTGTTATGAAAAGACTTACTTTACTTTGAAAATTGAAAACTGATTATTCTTAACGAAAACTTCGCTCCATTATGAAAATATTTTTTTTATTTGGAAAATTGAAAGCTTTGATTACTTAGACGAATCTTTCTCTCCGTTGTAAACTTTGAAATTCGGCGATTGTATATTCTGCTTTTTTAATGATTTTTATATATATATAAAGACTATTTTTCGTAACTCATCCAGGCGTCTTCGAACTTATTCATTTACTTGTTTATTTATTTATTTAATTTGGTGCCGTTTTTTTAAACACAAGTATACACGAGTGTCTGGTCTGGTTTGAGGTGGTAGAGAAACGGCTACCGGGTTTTCAACGTGACTTTCCTGAGATCAATGAACACAGCGTGGGCAGGGGAGTTCACCTTTGTAATATACGTCTTGAGGACCAGCTACTGTGACGAGGCCATCATCATGATTAGCAATTTATCATCTCAACCAGTGCTTTGAGATATAGCCAAAATACCATATTGACTGGAAACTGGTTAACGTAACTGAATGCTTATCTGTGGAACTATGACAACTAGATGGGTTCATGAAACAGTCCGTTCAGTTGATGATGATCATAGGAAAACTTCGGCAGGCTTGTTGAACTTGTCAGGATTCAGTGGAGATACTCTCACTCAGTCACCTCTCATTGACTATTTGTGGTCAGTGCCCACCTCAGAACCCTCTTAGTTAAGATCCAAGCTAGGCTCCATTACCATCTTCGACTGACCCCAAACCCCATAGTCAGCCTAGTATGCAGTAACACTAGTGGAAAGTGACAAATTTAACATTTAAAATGTGTTTAAACTGAGTAAGGGGAATCGAACAAATCTGCCAGGTGGAAGTGTTAACTCCAAGTTTGTTCCCGATGGTTATGAACTGCTTTGACGGAGTATGGGTTACAGCATTACAAAGGGAATTGAGGCGATTTTTACTATCCAAAGTTCGAAGAATCACGTATGAAGCCACGAGATTTGCAACCCTGGTACCAACACTACCTTTTCTTCCTTTTCCAACAAAGTGCCCAACATATTGGAATCCAACCCAGAGCACGAGCCGTATACTCGCCTGAAAGAGGCTATATTTAAACGAAGAGGAAACACTCGCGAGTTTTTCGACGATGAGACCAGGGGCAACCGTACTCCTTCCCAGATTCTACGGGAAATGAAGAGTCATCTAGAAAAACATCCATTCTTCGAAGTTTATGGATGGAATGGCTATCCGCAACAATAATACAGATTCTTGCTCCAATGTCTAAAAGCACCCCGTGCCCGTGGAACCACCTAACATATTCCGCCAATTCATTTTTTTTACCCTGGACAAAAGCGCGACTCCAGTGTACGAAGTTGGGAACACAGCCACACACTTTGAGAATGAGTAACCGATCTGCAGAGACAAATGAGAGACTTGATATCCACATTGCGCAATAGAGCCTTTTAAACGGCACGATAAGGAGTTGAGATAGACATATCGGTCTAGACACTGTTAGTTTCACCACAAATATAGCTCTAGGGCTCGAAACTGCATCAGGGAAACGACACAATTAGCAGGTAACGGCGACAGACCTGGCTGGTAAAGAAAAACGTTGTCGCCTTTTCTATGTGTGACACCGAAATAACAAGCTGAAATTTCTTGCCGATATGGGTGTAGCCGTCAATGTGATGCCTCACACGAACAAACCGACCCTATTCAAACTTCAAGCAACTAACGGCTTGATCAATGAAACCTACGGCAACAAATCTCTCACGCTATACATTGACATGTGACGTAACTATGTCTGGTCATTTATCCTGGCGAACGTGAAGACGCCCATTCTTGGCGCCGATTTCCTGGTGTACTACGATTTGGCAGTACACATTAATACGAGAAAGCTCTCTGGCAATATCATGAATATCCAAGTCACAGGAATTTGCACCTGCCACAGAACGACCGGAATCAACGTCGCAACATGTCACGGTCGAGAGTATTTGGAAATCTTGAATCAGGACATGAATTTAATTAAGTCAATGTAAAGTACTGATACATCTAAACACCAAACCCAGCATCACATCAAAACGTTTGGACAGCCAGCGTATTCCCGCCCGAAATGACTACTACAACACAAGCTGGAATATACCAAGAAAGCATTCAGTGAGATGCTAACCGACAGCATAGTCCGTCCTTCAAACAGCCCATACGCATCACCATTACACCTGATACCGAAACCTGGCGGCACGGAATAACAAATATGCGTCGATTACAGAAACTCAATGCCTTGACCATTCACGACCGCTATCCTATCCTCTACATCTACGATTTTGTATCAGGACTACAGGGAGCACGCATATTTTCTAAGATCGACTTGACAAAACATATTACCGGAAACATTTGCATCGGACGCAGGGGTTCTTCTCCGCCAAATATCACCAGCACAATCGAAATACAGCATTTCTCCCGGAAACTACTGGCAATATATTTAGCCATTAGACATTTTCGTCACCTTCTGGAAGGTCGAAGCTTTACGATTTTCACAGACCACAAACCACTGACGAAAGCAATGAGCACGAGTTCAGATAAATACATTTCTCGTGAAATCAGGCACTTGAACTACGTCACAGTTTTTGACAGACTTACGGCACATAAAAGGGAACGACAAAGCAGTCGCCGACACACTGTCTCGAACGGAAATCAACGCCCTCACGAACGGCATCTTGAGTCAAGATTCAATAGCGAATGAGCCAAAATCCGACTCGACGTTATGAGGTGTGCTCACAGACTCCTCTTTGAATTTTCAGGAGTTTCCAGCACCCTTCAGCAACAAGATGCTTTATTGCGATACGACAATAGGCATTCCTCGACCATATGTATCCCCAACTCTGCAAAAACAAGTATTCAGGCACCTGCATGGCTGTTCTCATCTGAGTAAGCGAGATACTTTCAAACTCATAGATGACCGCTTTGTTTGGCCAAACATGAACACCAACGTTCCTACGTGTTTAAATGTCAGAAATGCAAAATTCACCGACACACGGAATCTCTATTTGGTACTTTCAGCGTACCTGAAACTTGATTCTCCAACATCCACGTCGATATTGTGGAACCGCTACCAATATGTCAAGAAGAGCAATACTTCCTGACCATCGTGAACTGTTTCTCCCAGTGGCCAAAAGCCATCCCAATGAACGATAAATAAGCCAAAACGATATTCAAAGCAGTCCTGCGAGACTAGATTGCAATCTTTGAAACTCAGATCGAGGGTCGCAATTTCAATCATCCCTCTTTACGGAATTTTACCATCCTTGCACAAACGGACTTGTAAAGTGATTTCACCGCTTTCTAGACTTTCCTCGCCACCAGAAATGAAACTACAAATTGGATCAACGATCTTTCCTTAATTCTCTTATCGTTTAGAAATACCTTAAAGTAAGGTATAGGTTGTTCAACAACTGAACACAATTTTGGCATTCCTCATTGGCTACCAGGACAGTATTTTTCACCCATCACTGACTCGACTCCGATAACCCTTCTTCTTTCAAGAGTTACGACAAAAGATGGCCAAATTGACTTACACTTCACCGCGACATCGACCAGCGGACGTGTATGTCTCATCTATTACGTGACTGCAAATTTCATTTTCGCCATCAGTCGACCATTCACGCCGATTTGTAATGATCCTTTCAAAGTCCTGGATCGCACGGACAAACAACTCACGATCAAGCGTGGTAATCTCACAGATACCGTCTCAGTTGATCGTGTGTAACCCGTCTCTATTAAAAAGACACATCCAACAACGACAGTTCAGTCAATGTATCAACTTGTATAACTGATTTACAAACAGGTGAGACTGCGTCTTTACCTGATGTACGACCTAACATGACAACATCGCCGGAGAAACGAACCCGTACAGGATGCAAGGTAACGTTCCCTAGAAAGTTCAAATTGTACAATTATTTTTAATTGATAATGATCAATTATCTAGAAGGAGGGCATTATCGTAGCTCCTGGTTGGTCCTCTGGCTTTTACATCACGTGACCATGACTCAGCAAAACGAAAATGAGGCGTACACAGGGGCGTATAAAAGGACCGGTTTAAAGGCCAGCAAGTTTATAGTCAGCCCGTGTGGGTGAGAGAAGGACGCTATGCTGATCCAGGGACCTGACACTACTTGATGCCTCCAACCACTGCTACCACCCTGTTGACGTCTTTGACCTGCTACCACGCCTCCTATCACTTCTTCAGAGTAGCCACCTTACTGGATCAACCACCAACTGCTACACACCAGTCAAAAGGAACGAGCCTCATTTTGACAGTGCAGTCTACGCCACCTGACTAGCGGTGAACACGGCTCAATCAATAACAATCACGCGGCAACCAAAGAGATCCTTTTAAACTGTAAAACACAAAAACGTTGTCAGACTTAGGCAACTTTGTCACCTTAATATACATTAACCATCTCCCTACTTCTATACTGTCAGGCAGTGAATGTGTAAAGAGGTTCATTTTCCGTGGGAAGTCAGACGTTTATTTTCTCATAGCAGAAAGAAGACATTACCGATTAAGTGAGAAATCATATTTTTTTGCCACCTTCTGTTCTGTCCCAACAAAGCATTTATTGCTATTGTTTTGTTGACAGCAATTATAGCCTGCATTTTGGTTACTGAGACGAATTTGTTGGACATTGCTGTTGTATTTGCATACAGCCGAACTTTAATGTCTTCACAGTTGGCGCAGTGACGTGCAGAAATAAATTTGCATGAGACTATCCTTTCTTCTTTTCTCTCTTTTCCTATAAATACAAGTTTATAACATTTTCATCTGTGTTTGTGTGTCTTTCTTCTAGCCGGCGTCACAATACTGTTACCAATTAAAATTGGGAAATTCCCAATAACTAAAGTGTTGGAATTTTGACAAAACTTGCTGTCACTTCTTTTCCAGTTATTACTGGCTAATAATACTGATATGATAATGTTTATAATAATTATATTACAAGGACTTTGTTTAAAATACTATTGAATAAAATACTATTGAACAGTGAGACTTGCCACGTCCCACCTGTGAGAGACGGGTTGGAGGGTGGAGAATAATTCTTCTCCAACAAAGACTCAAATGCATTTGAACTCTCTCAAGACTGAAAAGTGAGAACTGGACTGTTCCAGCTCAAATATAACAACAGTGCTCCATTTTTGGCTTGATCTGGCTCTTATAAAAGTAGAGGATAGCATAAGGTGTCAAGTACTTACTAGAGCAGTACAGCGAGTTGATCATTCTACCTTCATCTTTGTGTAAGAGTTCCATTTGAAGTTTGGTGTGAGTTTGAAGCCGAGTATTCTCTCAAGGAACATCTGTTCATCATATACTGGCAGTAGTCTGGGGTCTCACCATGGTGATGGAATGTAACTAGTTTGGTTTTTGAGATACTGAACCAGCCATTTTTTCTCCACTGGGAAGTTAGTAATAGATCAGAAGAGAGGTCAACTGCCAATATCTGACCACCAAGAGTTTATAGGTGCACCTGTCTATTGTCATGTCATTGGTATAGATGTTTACAAATGATCTGAGTATATTCTTAGGCGAAAAACTTATGTAAATCAGAAAGATTGTTGGTCCAAGAAGTGACCCTCGAGAAACAGGGCCTCAGAGGACTAGCTGTTAATAACTATCTTCAGAGATCTACCTGTTAGGAAGAATTTTATAAATAAGAAAACCCTTCCAGAGATTCTATAGCTGGATAGCTTGTGTAGTAAACCTTTGTGCCACACCTTGTCAAAGGCCTTTGAGATATCTAATGCTATGGTTCTTGAGGTGTATAGAGTTTCAAGAGCTTCACTAAATTTGTGTATAATGGTAGTTAGGATGTCAGCAGTAGATTGGGTTGATTGAAACTCATACTGTTCATCGCCTAGGAGGTTATTCCTATCTAGGTGCTCAACAACTTTTTCTACTTATTAATGCCTTAAAAAGCTTACTAATAATACTGAGGAGACTGCTGAGTCTATAATGGGAGTGAGGGTGATCGCTTACCCACATTCTTGAAGACTGGGCATATGCTTATTACCTTCCACAGTCTTGGCAAAGATTTCTCCTTCAAGCAGCAGTTGAATAACTTTGCTAGTATCAGGTACAATTCTGAGTTGATATTCGTAAGAACAACCATTGGAATTTTGTCTGGGCCAGTGGATTTGTTAGAGTTAAGGCTTTTGATAAGTCTAGAGACTTCTTTTGTGGAAATAAAGATATTACTGAGATTGTGCTCAGTGAGACCTGAGAAGTTGGCGAGGGGATGGCCTTCTCAGGGCCATTTATAATAGTGGGAACAACTGCTTTGCCTCTGTTAATAATTTGGTTGGTGATATTCCAGAATTCACAAGATCCAATTTCTTTCTTTTCAACCTTGGCCTGGACAGCTTGTGTATAGCTACACTTTATGTTTTTCAGAACTCTCTTATAATGATTAAGGGTGGTTCTGAAAGAAGTAAGAGCTAGACTACACCACTCATTGTGATAGATATTGAAATAATGGTTCAACTGAGCTATGGCATTCAAGGTTTAACCAGGGCTGATTGCTTAATTTTTGCTGGAAGTTTTTGATGGGTATAAAACACATTCTTCTGGAAAGAATCCATTTGGAGACGAGGGTAGCAGTTTTGGAGGCAGCAGGCTTGGAAAAGTTTGGAAGAGAAGCTTCCATCATACAGAACTGAAAGCTGTCCCAGTCTGTCTTTGCAAAGCAGAAAACTTTTGTGGAATGTTAAATCATTCTCCTGTGTGTATAAGGCATTGTCTGTTCTGCCTTATGGTTGATCCAGTCTCTGTTGTAACAATATAGAATCTTGATTGAGCTAATCTTTTCTTTATTTCCTTATACTCCTGGTCTCTTATATAGACCTTATCTCCTTCATGGAACAATGTTAGGGTTCCTTTTTTGTATTCCATGTTGAAATTTCTTGCATATTTCTCCCTGTATATAGCTTCATTCTTGGCTATCTTTTTATCTGATGATTTCCTTGGGGTTGTAAGTTGCTGGGGACTGTTGGTAATTTTGTCCTCAGCTTCTTGCTAATGAACATTTTGCTAGGAGTAGCTCCATTCCTCAAAGGGGCTAACTAGTCTGCAAGAAATCCTTTGTAAAGGTTTGTCTTCTTTTGGAAAATATTTTTTGCTGTATGCACCACTCCTTTGGCTTCTCCATTTGACTGTGGATGTAATAGTGAAGAAGTAATCTGGGTAAAACCCAAATTTTTAGCAAACTCCTTGAACTGCCTACTACTATACTGGGGCCCATTGTCTAATATCAGTGTCTGGTATTCCTTGAACTGAAAATACATATGAAATGGCTTGAATCACTGCTTCTGAAGTGGCCTCATATAGTTGATACAGCTTAAGCCATCGACTAGAGTAGTTGATAAACAAATCAGTGCCAATTCAAGTTCATGGATTGTTGTGTGCAAATGACAATGGAATTAGGGACTCTTTTGGGATGAGCTGTGTTTTTGTGCATATTTGACACTTACCATTGCCTCAATCTACTTTATTACCAGAGGCCACCAAACTGAATAACTTGCATGTTCTTGACTTTTGCAAATTCCAAGATGAACTTCATAGATAGCCTTGAGTATTTGTTGCTGTTGAGATGTGAGTATGACTATTTTCTTGTCATACATTAATAACTCTTGTGCAACTCTCAGATGCTACTTTTTTTTCAGAATGGCTTCTGGAAGGCTCAGATGGCATGACAAAGGCTATCAATTTAGGCAGTAGGTTTTTATTAGGCTGCAAATTGTCTGATTGTCTTGGCCCAGCTTTATCTACTTCAGTTTTTTCCTGTAGCTAGCCATGAATGATGTTGGGTTGCTGATAGCATCTCATCACAGGGCATTCATTGATTTGTGATGCTACCCTTAAATATATCTTGAAGTGAGTACTTTGCTATCTGCACTTGATTCTGCACAGGATTCTGGGTGAAGTTTGTACAGGTCTGTGCTAGAGAGTAAAGGTACCAGGGGTCTAGGGTCTGACTCCAGGTTGAAGACTATCTCCAGGATGTAGCAAGCAAATTTGTCATATGCCCAAGTGGCTGCAAGAGCTTCCATTTCAATAACTACATTCTCAGTAAGTAAACATGATGTGTAAGCGATGGCATAATAATTTTCCATATGGTCCACTTGCATTAGGAGTATTTCTAATCCATCCTGGCTTGCATCTACTGCTATAATGCTGTTTTTACCAGTATCATAATGAGCTAGGACCTCAGTGGAAGAAAATGTATCATTCTCTTGTGGGTCATCACACAACTATTGATTCTCTTTCTTTAGTAGTTGGTGCAGGGACTCATTTATTTTAACTAAATTGGGAATTAATTTTGCCATTCGTTTCACCATTTTATTGAATATTTGGAGATCTTTGACTGATGATAGTCAACTTTTGTATAGCTTGGCTTGTATGATCCAGCATACTTTCCAGTTTCACATGGAGTCAAACAAGGCTGTATACTGGCACTAACACTTTTAAAAATTTTTCTAGCTGCAGTCCTGACTTGCATGTTGGACTGCTTGCAAGGAAGTATAGCTGTACTTCAGGCTGGATGATGGTCTCTTGAATGAGACTCATCTCTGTGCCAAGACAAAATGCTTTGAAATGGTTATCTGGGACCATTTTTATGTTGACAACTCCACCCTCATCTCTGACTCTCTTGCTGACTTCTAAGAAATCATTACCAGCTTCCAAATTTTGTCCTGAAGATTAATATCAAACAAATCTAAACCATTTACTAACCTTGTCTCAGTGAGTCCTATATGGAGCCAACAATCACAATTAACTCTGGATCACTGAATTCTATTCGTAGTTTTGTTTATCTCAGAAGTGCAATTGATAAAGAGGCCACTCTCAGCCATGAAATAAACCAGGCAACCCTGGTTTGTCAGTTTGTCTTGGTGCCCTGTGAAATTGACTGTGGGACCAAAGAGGTATCAAGTATGTCATTAAGTGTTTATCTCTCAACCTTGATGTATGCTCTGGAATTTGCACTCCTATTCTGTTGGGATATTAAGTGCTTGACAAGTTTGCAGTGCAACCATTTGTTCAACATGATGCATATCTCATGGAAAGATAATGTTCCTAACATTAACATCCTTACCAGAGAAAATATGCTAAGTGTAGAAACCCTGCTAGCAGTAACCAGACTATCATGAACCAGGCATAGATTGTTTGGTTGACACTTGATTGTTGAAAATCATTCTGCATGGTAAAAAAAAGTGTGGGAAATGATGGTGAGATGGTCAAAGACTCTGCTATAAAGACTGTATCAAGAGGGGCCTGAAAATGTTGCAGATTGGTAACAAATGGCTGTGGACTACCCTACCGAATACTTCATATTGAAGTAGCAACAATCAAAGCATCAAGGCTGGCCAGTTATCAGTGAGCATCAGCTTGAAAATATAGATTTTACGCAATTCAAACTACCAGATCTATATTAATCTCATTCTCATGTCCATATCAAATATAATCAGCAGTCAATAATGATTTTATATATATATATATATATATATATATATCTCATAAATTTCAGTTACATATGAAATGAAATTGTGCGTACAATGATTTCTTCCAAGTTAGCATGAGAATCAGAGATATGGATGAAGTTGTAAGACATGAAGGTGGAATTGTCAACATAGAAATCATCTCAGATAATCATTTCAAAGCATTTTGTCATGGCACAGAGACAGGTCTGATTAAAGAGGCTGTCATACAGCCAGAAGCACAGTTATACTCCCTTGAAAGCACAGTCTGACATAAAAGTCAGGACTACTGCAAGAAAGAATGTAAATGGGTACAGCCTTGTTTGACTCTGAATTTCCTTACCCAAAAGATTCTATTGAGAGTAAGGAGTCTATTCTGGCATAACTGCCAATACATACAAAAATCATTGGAGTGTCCATATTAAACCATGTAGCATCCTAAAAGTTATGCTCCAGCCTATCCAAAGAGGTATTCTGGACTACATTTTTAACACACAGCAAAGTACTTGGAATGTGTTTTGAGAAACTTGATGGGTCTACTATAAGGTGACTGTATGGTACTAAAACATGTTTAGAAGAGTCAAAATGTTTTGATACCTATGTAGATTTTTAACTCTTCACAGTGGAGTTTTATGCTAAGTGTTCTTTGGCTCTCAGATGAGAAGTGAAGAAGCGCTTCATGAATTTCTGTGGAGCCTGGAAGAAAAATTGTTCAGGAAGTCTGAGAGTGGTGCCATACACCATATATGCTTGTGGTTAAATGTTGACCAATTTGGAGTCAAATAAACAACCTTATTTTTTGTTTTGTATACATTTTTATTATACTACATATAGATTGTTATATGAAAAGGTGACATAATGAAAATAATTATTTAAAAAGTGTCATTTATTAATGATAAGATAACAAAATAATATGAAAATATGTAACAAATGATGTCAATGGTTTAAATCTTTGTTGAAATTTAACTTGGTACACTAAATAAATGTACAAAACAACAATTATTTTAGTTTTTGCTTTTATATATATATGCGATCAAGATTAACAGTTACAAATAAACTCATAGTTCCTATAACTGCCTGATCCTGTCTAATATCTAAACCATGATTCATTCATCATCATCATTTATCCATCACACCCAATGGTGCATAGGGCAGCAACTTTTTGTTGCTGTTTCTGTAACAAACTGTTTTTTACGGGGCGGGGTTGTTAGCCCTGCACCCAACACCCAAACCTGGAGGGCTGGTGGACCATTCTTGGTCCGTACGTTTACAGCACCTGGTATTCCCAAATGGTCACCCATTTAAGTACTGACCAGGTTCGATGTTGCTTGACTTCGGTGATCGGACAGGAAGCGGTGTATTCAACATGATATAGCCATAGACTATTACTTTATTTCATTTTAACTTTTTGGTAAGTCAAAATATGTGTTGGTAATTGTATTAAGTCAGTGTGAAAAAAAAATGACCTCAACATGACTTTAAGTTGGCATCTATAAACATGGTCCTCTGAAACAAGTCACTTAGTCTCCAGATTGTAAAGATATTGGTGGCTTTTCATAGTAGTTGGGGAAAACCAAAATAGTTGTGGTAAGTAAATTTTCATGTCATATTCAGTTTTTTCAACTTATGTTAGTGTAATGATACAACATATCTATCTATCTATCTATCTATCTATCTATCTATCTATCTATCTATCTATCTATCTCTCTCTATATATATATATATATATAATGTAACAATGGATATATCTGTCAACCAAAATCGGGTAACTTATAGATCAATATTTGATGTATGCAAAAATTTTTCTAATCAATGTACAGGGCTAATCAAAAATCAATGAAAAAAATTTTTTAGTGGGTTTTGCACACTTTTATGTATTTCTCCAAGATGCTTCACTCAAACTCAACCAAAATCAAGTCACTGGTAGATCAAGGTTTGGTGCTTTGATATGCAAGCAATGATTTCAATTGACACACAGGGTGCAACAAAAATTAATAGAAAATGTTGCTTTTGTTTATTTCTTCCAAACACTTATCTGTATTCCAACAAAAATCAGGTCTTTTTGTAACTTCTACCTCATTATATGACATAACAATTTCATGTTTTCTACAAGGTGCCAACTCCTCCAATGTTGCAGGGACAATCAACCACTTATTCTGTGTCAACATCAATATCACATTACAGACTCCCATGATGCCCACCACTGTTCTTTCAATTATACATACATCATTCCCATTTATTGGCAGAATTGACCAAGCATGAATCCTGTTTTACAAATACAACATAAACCAATACTTACTTCCCATTTTTTTAACTTACGCATCATGGCAACCTCATGCTGGAGATTTTTGAATAAGCACTATTTCAACATAACCACTAAAAACTCCAAGCTATACAGTTAAGTTCTGATAAATCATCAGTGGGTAAAAGTTATTTACTGCAAAACAATGAGATATCTTTTGAGACATTTTATAATTTTGGTTTTAATTCATACTACTGGTATAAATAATCATGTAAACTTTTGCTAGAATATAATATCAAAGAAAATTAAACTGAATTTGACTAAAATTTCTCATAAAAAATTTAGTGTAAAAGAGCACAAGAGATCTGTAAAAAGTAAAACTGTTGCTTAGTTAAAAGAAAAGTTTGAAGCTTGTGAAAAAAAAGAAAATACATCAAAATATGAATCTGATGATTGTGCTAGCTCATCTTGGGATGCTGACTTAAGATGAACAATATCATTTAACAGATTACCACCAATGCATAGCTGCTGTTACATGGGTGACTGCTCAACTTGTAGAAGTTTGATGGAAGATTTTGTTTTATATACAGAATACATTTTAAATCAAAATTTAATTGATTTTATCAACAAACAGTGGTTATCAATTGAGAGAACCTCACTGCAAACTGTATCACAATCTACAGAAGAATTTGAAACTTTTTGTGCAGGTCTTCAAACCTTGAAAAAGCAAGATTTCAAAAGTTTGTTCTATTAAGAAAAGTTCTTTGATGGATGGTGTAGTCATAGTGATTGCAGATTTTGATGAGCATTATTAATTCATTTTACTGGATGCTACACACAGCTTCCACTGGAATAATTCTTAAGCTATATTACATCCATTTGTTTTTTATTACAGAAATGACAAAGAGCTGGAGCATATTAATATTATAATTATTTCAGATAGTCTCAATCATGACATAGTAGCTGTCCATTTGTTCGAAAGAATACTTATAAAAGTACTGAAAACAAATTTAATTTTGAAATAAAAAATCTGATCTATTTCTCTGATGTTGCCACTTCACATTATAAAAAATTTTATCAATTTGTGCCACCATAAAGATGCCTTTGGTATTGATGCAGAGTGGCACTTTTTGTGAGAGCCCATGGCAAAGAACCATGTGATAGGTCAGGTGACACTATTATAAACAAAAGCAAGCCTGTAGTAATCCTATAATAAACAAATAACACCAAGACAGTTGTTTGATAATGCAAGAAAAAACATTTCAGGCATAACTATTTTGTATTCCTCAACAAATGAATTAACAATGAAATCTTCAATAAATAGATTAAAAAATGCCTCAACAATTACAGGAACTTGTGTCTCAGGGAAAGGTAGAAACAAATAGTGTCAATTCAAGATGAAAGAAAAATAGTTAAAATTATAAAATGGGAGTGTGAAACATCAAGTGATTTGTTACAGCAATTGTATGAAAAGAATTGGTGGTTATGATGTGTGCTTGAAAAATATCCTGCTAATGAAAGGATAAAATTGGTATTTTTACAAATGAAGTGGCCTCTTCCCATCTTTCTTTTATCCATGGCATCCAGATATATTGATTTTAAATTATTCTGACATTCTTAGTTTAGTTGATCCAGTAACTGATACTGGAAGAACTTACAAATTTTCAAAAGTTGAGATGGAAAATGTTTCTAATATTTCAGGAAACAATTTTTTTTTGTGTAACCTAAAATAAAGATACAATCAAGTTTGGTCATCACAAAAATGTGCATAAATAAGTAAGTGGTTTGGATCTCCACATTTTTATTTTATATTTAAACATGTATTCCAACAAATAGAAAAATAAGTTTACTTGTTAATCTCTTTGTAAATGTTAAGAATCTATTTTGAAATATTTATATTTCAATGTATCACTTTTTCATATTTTCATATTAGAAAGTCAAAATCTGAATAACATAATGCTGCTTTTATATTTCTATAAAAAGTCAAAATATAGCTGATTTTCATATTTTTAAATAAAATGACAAGTTCTTCATAAAATATTGCTGATTTTCATATTACCACATAAAAAAACAAAATCTGAATAAAATATAGCTGATTTTCACATTTTTTCATAGAAATGTCAAAATTTGAAGAACATATAGCTTATTATCATATTACTATATATAAAAGTCAAAATCTCAAGAAAATAAACCTGATTTTCAGATTTTCATATAAAAAAGTCAAAAGATGAATAAAATATTTTTTAACAGTTCTATTTAAAAAAGTAAAAATCTGGAGAAAATATGGCAGATTTTTATATTATCATATGAAAATTTCAATATTTGAGTAAAATATTGTTGATTTTCATATTTATATATAAAATATCAAAATATGTATAAAATATTATTGATTTTTATATTTCTATATAAAGAGTCAAAATCTGAAGAAAGTATAACAGATTTTCAGATTACCATATAAAAATAAAATATTGTTATATTTCTACA
Source organism: Ascarosepion bandense (assembly GCA_037127315.1). NCBI lineage: Eukaryota > Metazoa > Mollusca > Cephalopoda > Sepiida > Sepiidae > Ascarosepion > Ascarosepion bandense. Next base: position 18,885 of record JBBBDQ010030750.1, on the reverse strand, counting down.
TGAAAATACCTATATTTTTTATATATATTCATCTATTTTTCCTATAAATGTAAGAATCTGGAGATAATATACCTAATTATTATATTCCTATATAAAAAAGTTAAAATCTGAAGAAAATAACCTGATTTGCATATTTCGATGTAAAACACTGAAAATTAAAATAAAATATAGCTGATTTTCATATTTTTATATAAAAATATCAAAGTATGAATAAAATATTGCTGATTTTCATATTTCTATACAAAAAGATAAAAAATCTGATAAAGATATAGCAGATTTTCAAAATCTTTCAAAATCAATATAAAATATTGCTGTTTTTCATTTTTATATTAAAGAAATTATTATGGAGTCACCAACTGGGTGCCCCATGATTGGATGAAAAACAACCAATTACAGGCTACCTTTTGAGATTCCCAACAAACTCCCCACATGAGTGGGTTTTACAAACTTCCTTCCTCTTTTGCTTGTTGGGACTTTATAGACACAAGACGTCCCTGTCTTCTTCTCCGTCATCTAGACCCAGGATACGTGAAAGGATTTGACAGCAACTGTAGCACAGAAGTCAAGGCTCTATATCTTCAACCCAGCCATAACGACACAGGAAATATAGACTGCTAAAAGAACACATCTTTAAAGATAAGTTCCTCAAACCCAACTGCAAGAGACTATTCTTTCTTCTTTTCTCTCTTTTCCTAAATACAATTTTTTATAACATCTTCATCTGTGTTTGTGTTCCTTTCTTCTCACTGGCATCACAATATTGTTACCAATTAAGATTGGGAAATTCCCAATAATATATAAAAATGAGAAAATATGAATAAAATATTTACTTGTAATTAAGTCAAAATCTGAAAAAAATATCAAATGGTTGATATTCATATTACTATATAAAAATGTTAAAATCTGCATAGAATATTGCTGATTGTCATTTTTTATAAAAATTTCAGAACTGAATAAAATATTCCTGTTTTCATATTTCTATAAAAAGTCAAAATATGAATAAAAATTGCTGTTTTTCATATTACTGTAAGTTAAAATCTGAAGAAAGTAATGGTTGATTTTCATAATTCTCTTTGAAAAACTGAAAAGCTGATTTTCATCTTACCATACAAAAAATGAAAAATCTTCATAAAATATTGCTGTTTTTCATATTTACATATAAAAATGACAATATATAAATAAAATATTGCAGGTTTTAATATTGCTCTCTAATTAGTTACTCATGCAGCATTGTAAAAAAGAAAGATGACGAAAGAAGAAGATTATACCTGGTGCAGTGTTCAGTGAAAGGACAAATGATGAAGTGGGAAGAGCATAGAGAGGAAGACTGGCTAGAAGAAGGTATGGGAGTGATGGGAGTGGTTAAGTTTTTGATTCATGCAACTTATGATGTGTTACCCTCAGCCAGTAACCTGTTAAGATAGCATGTATCTGAGGGCAGGTGAAGATGTGAAACAAAAGGTACAATGGAGCACATATAATACTGTCAGTTAGTTCTGAATATGTATACATAGGGACACAACCAGGTACTAAGGATTTTGTGTGATACTGTGCAGAAGCAACTTGATAGTATCAATAGTGGAAATAGACCCCTTCCAATGGCAAGGGACACATAACCTCTACAAAGGGAAGGAGAGAACAGTGGACAATGAAAGATGGAATGATAAGTGGAATATGGCAGCAGATCTCATAAGTTATGATGGTTTTTTCCAATCCCAACAGAGAAGAAGCCAGACGTTTACTATTGGTATGAAGAAAGGAAGATTATTTACTTGGTGGAACTGACAGTGCTTCATGTGGATGATGTGGATGCAGCAGCTGATAGAGAGAATGAGCGATACCAGGCAATACTTGAAAAACTGGAGGAAACAAGATGGGAGGTGATTCGCTACCCAGTAGAAGTTGGCTGTAGAGGTTACATTGCACACAAAACAAGAAAATGGGTGCTGTCAATTGGTCTTCAGCAGCAGAAAGAAACAGCAGTAATGAAGGGTCTACAAACTGCTGTGGAAAAGACAAGCCATTAGATTTGGTAGAAAAAATGATTACACTTAGCTCGAGAATTGAATGTATGCCTGCATTAACAATATTGAAGCCAGCTGAAACAACAAGAAAGGCTTCACATTAGTGAGAGAGGCCAGTGCACAGAACAATAACTGTTGAGAGGGAGACCCTGAAACAATGCACATTCTCTCCTGATGATCTCAAGATCTTGTTGGAATCTGGTTTGCAAAGCAGTTCAGCTGGCATGCACTCACAAATTGTGTTCTATTACTTTACTATAATTAGTCAAACTCTGAAGAAAATATGACAGTCCTTCATGTTAATGTATAAAAATGTTAACATCTGCATAAAATATTGCTGATAGTCAGATTTCTATATAAAAATTAAAAACTAAATAAAATATTCCCAGTTTTCATATTTCTATACAAAAACGGCAAAATATGAATAAAATATAGTTGAATATCATATTTATGTATAAAAATTTTAAATCTGCATGAAATATGGTTTATTGTCATTACTGTATGAAAAATCAAAAACTGAATAAAGTATTGCACATTTTAATATATCTATATCAACAATCAAAATATGAATAAAATATTGCTGTTTTTAATACTTCTATACCAAAAGTCAGGATCTGAAAAAATATTGTAGGTTTTCATATTACTGTATAAAAAAAGTTAAAATCTAAAGAAAGTAATTGTTGATTTTCATATTTCTCTATAAAAAACTGAAAATCTGAATCATATTGTTGTGGATTCTTGTTTAGAAAACCACACAATATAATAATAACAAAAACAGATATGAGAGGAAAATTATAAGTATATTGAATAAAGATATACAACCTGTACACGGTTAGTAGATTCAGGAATACTCGTTAGTAGGAGTCAAATATATACAAGAAGTAAGTCTGGGTAATAGCCTATATTCTTGCTGACCAACAAGCGGCGGTTCAAGTGCTCTGACAAACACCAACTCTATCAACAACAACAACAACCCAACAGACAACTCAAATGCCATTCTCTGTAGGATAGATTATTTGTATATCATGGAAGAGTCCATAGAATGTGTAAAAAGAGGTGACAACACATGTATTGCTTGATATTCATATATATATATATATTTATGTTTTAAATTAATGCTTTGAACATTCCAAATACTTTTTCATTCCTTATTCATTGATATATATATATATATATATATATATATATATATATAAAAAAATTCCATAATTTAAATTCGTTGAATGGCCATTTCAGCAAGTAAATTCTTGCTTCATCAGCAATGATTGAAAACAAAAATTTATTAATTCAAATATGATACAAGATTTTTATACTGGAAGAAGCCCAAAAACATATCCACACATGAAAAGTTAAAAAAAAAAGGGATGGGATTAAGAAAGAAAAATTTTCTTTTATTTAAATTTGTCGGCCAGACATAAGAAAAAGGGAGAAGCAGAAACAGAGATTCATGACTCGGTATTAGAAGACTTTACATTATGTCTGTATGAAAGAATCAAAAGGTAAAATTTAAACCACGTCACAGGAATAGAAGTGGTATGGGGAAAGGAAAGAAAAGACAAAAGGGGTAGACAGAGAAAAGTTAATGAAAAAATTAAATTTTCTTATTAACCAAGGTAATGATTGATGGCAACTTTTGATGAAACTATTTAGGTCAAATTATTATTTTTTTTATATTGGTCTAAAAAGAGAAATGGGCATTTATTATATAAACACACACACACACACACACACACACACACACACACACACAAATAATATTATATATATACAGAAAAACATCAAAATCTAAATAAAATATAGCTGATTTTCACATTTCTATACAAAAAATCAAAATCTAATGAAATATAGTTGCTTTTCATATTGCAACATAAAATCTGAAAATCTACATAAAATATTAAATTTCATAGTTTTAGAAAAAATGTCAAAATATGAACAAAATATGAACAAAATATTTCTGTTTTTCATATTTCTATACAAATGTCAGAATCTGAACAAATAAAATAGATTTTTGTATAAAAATGTTCAAAACTGAAGAAAGTAATATTGATTTTCATATATATTGACATGAATAAATAAAAAACAAGTAGGAGGAGTATTTTAATCTAATATGTTTCACTTTATTAAGCTATTTCAGAGATTTGTTTACAAGATACAAGCTTTAAAATTATAAATTTTTTTAATGAACAAAGAGACAGTATACTGGAATACTGATTTCGGCTTGATTCTATTGGTCAAATATATACCACCATTGGTCAGATATATGTCAATAGGGGTTGTTTATAAATATAAGTGCATGTATGTATAAGAATGCCAGCCTGTTTATATGTATGTGTCCCACATGTAATAAAGCAATAGACATTTATTTAAAATGTAAGCATATGTATTATGTATGTATAGGAATGCTTGTCTGTTTATATGTATGTGTGCATAATAATACGCAGGTTAAGTGTAATAAAATGAAGGATGATTTGTAAAAACATGTTTATGAGAAAATAATGGGTTGTTAAATGTATGAATATGTGTGTTTGTAAGTCAGTAACATAAGTGTGAGTGAATGATAAAATACATTTTTATTTAAAATTGTAGTGAAATAATATATATAAGTATCAAGTGAACTTTTTTAGAGATAAATAAAAAATTTTGAAAGTAATAAGTTATTTGCAGTTAGAATCTTTGATTGGAATAATATGTAATAAATTACTAATATTCATGCATTATTTAATATATTATAATATTATAATTAAGTAATAATATTCCAAAAAGATTATAATTTTTTAAAAGATTTTTATAGAACAATGTGTTGAGTATAGAATATATACAGGTATATAGAGAAAATATTGAAATATTTAAAAGAATGCTCAGAAGTATTAAAAATATATACATATACATACATATATACATATATATGTATATATGTATTTATTATAAATTATAGTTTAGAACATGTACAAATTATTATCTACTACAAAGTGTACATTTTGTTTCGATATTGAAATAACAATGTCTCATCAGGTAGTGTGGGAAGGAATGGAAATTCTTTTTCTTATATTTGGTGAATTGTCTGTGAGATGTAGGTGGGGTGGGAGATGGGAAAATAAGGGTTGTAAGTTGTCAGTTAGAATTTATTCTCCAACCACCCACCTTCAATCATCAAACAAATACCCATATCAATCAGCCACAGACAATCTAAAAACTCATCTAACATACACATTTTCAATAACAAAAGAACACCATACAACAAAGCACTAAAAGAATGTGGATACAAACAACAACTACAATATACACCTCTGCAACGAAAATGCAAAAACAGAAAAAGAAATATTATCTGGTTTAATCCACCATACCATCAAACCGTCAAAAAAAAATATAGGTAAGACTTTCCTGAACTTAATAGAAAAACACTACCCAGTGACAAACCGATTAGCAAAAATATTCAACAAAAATAATGTCAAAATCAGTTATAGCTGCACAAAAATATAACACAAATAATAAAAAGCCACAACAAAAAATTAACAACCTACAATAATGCAACCAAAGAACTTCAATGCAACTGCAGAAATGGAACTACATGTCCACTCCAGAGAAATTGCCAATGAACAAACATAGTATATAAAGCCAAAGTAAGTGCAAACAACAACACAATATACTACACTGGTGCTACTGAGGGACCATTTAAGAAAAGAAAAAACAACCACAATTTTTCATTCTCTAACAGAAAGTACTAGAACAGCACTACACTATCCACATACGGATGACATCTAAAAGACAGAAATATTTCACCAACAATAAGCTGGAAAATATTGAAAAAGCACCTGCCTACAACAACATTACAAAATTATCACAATTTATACCAAACAGGTTAAAAAAAAGGAACCGCTGATACCATAATCCTATCAATTATCCTCTAGTTCAAACTACCATCATAATAATTGCATTTATTGTTATTATCATTCCACCATCATTACTAATCACGACTACCACTTGACAATAACTATTTGCTACCACAACTGTTATTATAATCAAGCTCACCCTTAAACATCACAAAAACATGCTAATAACTGACTTTAAAATAAAAATACAGCCTTAAATTATAGAGGGTATCTCTTATCTTATTTATTCTTTTCTAGTTGTAGTAGGATTCTAATGAAGTGTAATTGTATACCATGCAGGTTAACGGAATTTGGCCTTGTGGGAAGATAGCACACTATAATCCATAAAATGATTATAAAATCAAGAAAGGCAATTTGAGTATAAAATGACATTTATATATATACACATTTCAATTAATGTTTTTACAATTAAAATAATACTTGAATATAAGTCCAACGGAGCTTAAAGAGTTCATGACAAATAATAATGAGCTGAAAGAGATAAAAGAATGTTCATGGAAAATATAATGATGAAAGAGATAAAAGGCTTAGTGATGTGGAAGCATCTTGTAGGTAAAGAATGTTCATTTAGGAGGTGCCACTTCTAAGGTCACTAGGTCAGCAAGTTGGTTTGTGTGGAATGTCTTTGGAAAGGTCACTAAGTACTTATGAGACAGGGAGGAGGACAGAGGTCAGTATAGTAGCCGCTCGACTTAAGTCAAGGGGATATTAATTACACTCTTCTCCTCTCGTTTCCCGTCTGTTTAACGATGCTGTGTCTCTGCTTTTTTATATCTGCTTTTTGGATCAGACGCTCGTTTTGAATTTCATCCTTGTATTTGATTCCGGGCTTCCCATTGGCTAGTAAATAAAATTCGCGTAGGCTCGCGAAATGGTAATTTGATATTTGATTAATTTTTATTTTTCAACCGGAACATCTGCGCGGATCCACTTGCACGGAAATGATTTTTATTCATTAGCTTTCTGGTCGGCATAGAGCTGTAATATTTGGTATCTTTGTGGGTATAATTGACAAAGAAGTGGATACAAATATTAGCGTTGAGAGGAATATTTTCTTTTCTTATTTTTACATACTTTCGTGTTAAGTGTCTGCTGGCAAGAGAACACATGTTGCCTGCTTAGAAGCCAGAGAGGGACTGGCCAATCCTTTAGGTCAAGCATGGGACAGGGAGATAGAGAGAGTAGGGGAAAGAGAAATAGTAGCAGAGAAAGAAAAGGGAATAGATTTGGGTATTTTAGTTCTTGGGAGTTATTTAGAGACAGAGAGGGTAAAAGAAACAATGTATTCTCTGCATGGTAGTAGTATCTGACCTGAGGTCATTTTGGTTCATTCCTACAGAGTCAACATCCGGTTTGCTCGCTTTTGCTCGGTCGGTATCACCACAAAATAATTAAAAATAATAACAATTTTTACCTATCATAGTTTCACACAGACCACATCATACGTATATATGTGCGTACGAGAAAATATTGTTCAGAGAACAGAAATCGACAACCGTCTGCGCGTTGACATCACTACACTATTTATATACACCAATCAAATGCGTATGTATGTACGCAACGGCACACATATACATATATATGCCAAGCCCCATATGTTTGTATGAGCCCTGGTGGGCGGGTGCACGTGTGTGTGTGTCTCTGCATACGTTAATGGGTGTACAAGTGTGTATTTATGTCTGCGTTTGTCATGACAAATTTTCCTCCCAATTTTCCACCCACTGCCACAAAAATACACGAATATATGCATCCCTACATATAGCCAATTTTTTTTAAAAAAGTTAATCAGTTTGTTTGACGATCGCAGGAGCGTGAAACCCAGGGTCACAAACTCATATCTATCTATCTATCTATCTATCTATCTATCTATCTATCTATCTATGGATGGAATCAACATTAAATTCAAGAGATATAAGATAACTAAAAATCTAAAAATTTAGCTAATTTTCATTTTTCTATATAAAAAAATAACAATAAAAATAAAATATTGTAGGTTTTCATATTTTTCTGCAAAAAGTAAAACATTTGATGAAAATATAATGATTTTCATATTACTATAAAAATATCCATAAATTATGTAAAATATTGCTTTTTTTCATATTTCCCTAAAAAAAAAAAAATCTAATAAACATATCGCAGATTTTCATATTACCATACAAAATATTGAAAATCTATTAAAAACAAAATATTGATGAGTTTGATATTTCCATGAAAAAGCAAAAAATCTGGAAAAATACTGCAGATTTTAATAGAGCCATTCAAAATATACAAAGTCAAAGTGAAATATAGCTTTTTTCATATTTCCATGCAAAAAAAGTAAAAGAATCTGATGAAGATATAACAGATTTTCATATTAACATAGAAAATGTTCAAAGTCAATGTTCAAAGTCTATACTGCATCTTTTCATATTTCCATAAAAGTTAAAAATATGATAAAAATATAAAAGATATTCATATTTTTTCTTCATGTGCCATGTCCCTTCATGATGTAGGCGATCATGGATTTCCACTTTTTGCCCTGTGTAACGAGGAAGTTAGAAGAGTTATTTTGCCCCCAAAGCCTTGGGTCATGACTAAAATAGTCAACTTAGTAACAGTAGTAGTAACTGGTCATTCGGTCAGGGTTCTACCACTCCAGAAAGGAGAGTAATATGAATTAGATCATTCGGTCAGGGTTCTGCCACTCCGGAAAGGAGAGTAGTATGAATGAGGTCACTGGATCAGGTTCTACCCTTCCCAAAAAGAGATTAAATAGCCTGTTAACTATGGTTACAGTGAAAAAAAGGAAAAGACCAGAGAAAGAGAGGGCCAATGAATATAGGCCCCTGTTTCTATATAAAAGGGAAGAAATAGTAGAAAACCCGAGAGTTGTTGGGCTCTCTCTAGCTATTCGTTCAAGACGTCGGTTTTATTTTTCCTACTATATCCACGGGGAGTGCTGCCAGAATATTGAAAAATTTTTGGTGGGGCTGTCTGATATTTGCAATATTAAATTGCGCCTCTATTATAGCAAACGAAGCCGTTACGCTTGATTCGAGAAGGTTCGGCGGTTTTATTGAAACAGCTTGAATTGGTTGGTTTGAGTTCATTGTTACTTCGGCGTCGGTTGCCATGGTGAATTTGTTGCAGAGAAATATTCAAATTTCGCTGAAAATCCAAAGTTTTTTTGTGTGTGTATATATATGTGTTGAAAATCCACGTGTTGGTTACCCGTTTATCTGGGGAACTTCAGGTTCGCCAGGTTATTTGGTGTAACGTTGGAGAATACCAATTTATTTGGTGGAAATGCATTTATGCGTGTTATTCTCGGGGTAGACCAATTTATAGCGGGTATCTCTTCTCTTATTTCATTTGTAGTGAGGGGTAGTAGGATTCCGTAGTAGGTTAACGGAATTTGGCCTTGTGGGAAGATAGCCCACTATAATTCATAAATTCAAGAAAGGCAAATTTTGAGTGTAAAATAATATTTATACATATATACATTTCAATCAATGTTTTACAAAATAAGTAATGCTTGAAATAAAAGTTCAACGGAGGTAAAAGAGTTCATGGAAGGTATGATGATCTGAAAGAAAAGAATGATCATTTTCAAGTTGCCGTTTCTAAGGTCAATGAGTCAGTGAGTTGGTTTGTGTGCAATGTCTTAGAAAAGGTCAGTTAGTACTTTGAGAACAGGCGAGGAAGAAGGCAAGCATAGTAGCAGCTTGACATAGGTCAAGGAAGAAACTAATTACTCTCTGCTCCTCTGTCTGTGCCTGTCTGTCTTTTTGATGCTTAGTCTCTGCTTTTTATAGCAGCATTTTTGGATCAACTAGCTCGTTTCGAATTTCATCCTTTTGTTTGGTTTCGGGCTTCTTATTGGCTGATAAATAAAAATTGGTAATTTGATATTTGATTAATTTTTATTTTTCAACCGGAACATCTGCGCGGATCCGGATGCGTACGACGATTTTTATTCATTTGACTTTTAGTTGTGAGAGAGCACACATCCGGTTCATCGCTTTTGTTCGGTTGGTATCACCACAATATAAACAATAAAACGTACATGCGTAGTCGAATAATTTCTTGTCGATAATCACAAGTGAAAAAATGTCTGAAATATTGTTTATGCAGAGTATAGTTCAACAAAAGTCAATATTTTGGATTTGGTGGGTAAAATACAAAGACTGTTGCGGCAAGAAAAAGTTATGGAAATGTGTGTGTGTGTGTGTGTGTGTGTGCGTTGTTTAGGTATATAGAAATAAGTTGCCGAGAGTTCAAGAAAACCAAAAATTAAAAAGGCTACTACACTCGGTCAGTCTACTGCCATAATTAACACGTGTAGACAGCGTTCCTGACCCGCCCCCCCCAAAAAAAACACTGTTTAACAGAACCGTTCTCATCAATAAAGGCCGAACCATCACTCATAACTACACGAATATTCCGATATTTTTTTCTTTCTAAAAAAGAAAAAAATTATTTTCACGCTTCGTCATTACGACTTTTACGACAACTGTTCGTTCTTTCCGCCAAAAAACTATCCCACAGACGACGTCCTGCTCGAGGTAACAATTCAAGATGGCTGATCGAGTTACCCCAACTTCAATTGGAATCGCTAAAATGGAGTTGCCCATTTTTAGAACCGACATTCAGTTTTGGTTTGTGCAAACTGATGCAGATTTTCAGTCTTAGAATCATCCTCTCATCGAATCAATACATCGAGCTGGCTACTCAGAGGATAGCATTTCATCATGAATCACTTCGACATAGAACACTGCACAATTTTACAATCGCACATTAACAGCACAAACTGTCATCTCTCCCGGACTGTTTAGAAAAAGAGTGTTCACAACGTCGTTTCCGAAGACGTTTCTTTTCTTCATTATTCGGCGCATCGTCGCTTTTCACATCGTTTCAAAATCGCCTTTTTCATCGACTATTCGCTGCTACGTCTATTTTCGAAGGCGCATTTTTCACATCGAAACGAAGTTGCTTTTTTTTCATCATTCGCTGCCACGTCTGTTATGAAGGCGCTTCTTTCATCATTTGCTACGTCGATCCACTGACGTATTTTTCTTCATTCAATGAGAACACTTAAGAGATCGATAAAAATTCGAATTACTCATACTGGATATTGGGACATCAAAAAACGATTCGAAAATAACCCATAGACTCTTAAGTTCTTTCAAACATGCGTCGACACTCGGTACAATTTCATCGCTTTGCATATCAAAGTTTTCAGTTTCGACTGTTAACTCTTCTAAATACCAATTTCACATGCATGGTACCGGGGACCTAATCAACACAAGCGTTGGTTATTTGGAAGATATATTTTATTAACAGCCTATCGACTACCGAGCATATTTCTTTCCAGGGATACATCGTCTCAAACCCTGCGTACATTTCAGACTCTTTTTCTCTTCAATCTACGGAAGATAACTCAAGAAATCAGCGTACACACACCTGCATACCAGGATGATTGTAGATCATCATCATCATCATCATCTACGTTTTCACCACCGTCATCCTCACCTATACCTGTGCCCTCAACTTTTACATATTAAAGCTCGGATTTATTCTTCACCCGACCTTTAATCTGGGGGGAGTGTTTGTTGGGATAGACTAACCTATCCACCCACTGGTTACAGGTCAGTAAATATGGATCATCCCAATACTGTGAATTAGCCAATCAGTGCTCATGGTTGCAATGCAAGCAATCCCATTGGCTAAGTCACAGTTTTGGCGCTCAAAACGGGACGCTAGAATTTGAGCCAAAACGATCCTCTTGACAAGTATATAAGGTGCCCTTTTTGGACCCTTTCTTTAGTTTCCCCCAGTGCTAGCCGAATCCACGCTGGTCCTTTTCAACACCCTCGACTAGCCGCATTTTACTTTCGCGCGCAATCTTTCGAAGTGCTAATGGATTCAGGAGTTACTCACTTCATTCTTCACATACTGAAAGACCTTTATGGGATACATATTTTTTTTATTAAAATAGGCAACTCAAAAACACAATAGAACATTCTAGAAAAATAGGCTTGGAAGTAAATTAACACAAAAATATTTAGGCCCCAAAACAAAAATGTAAAATAATAAATATGATTGGTCCGTAAATGTTTTCACACCCTAATGTTAGGAAGATTAGTTGATCCCCTATTAATGTATATAATACACACAGTTAGAAAGAAAAGTCAGTCACCAAACAGTCACCAAGCAGTAACCAAGCAGGCCATTAAGTCCGCATGACACCGTATACTTTGCCGGCCATGTCATTTCTTCCATGCCAAAAGTTCGTGACCTCGCTCCAAGGACCTTAAAAAGAATAAGCCGACAAACTTTCTTTGAGCAACGCGACACGTTGTCGCCAACTGTAACGCACCAAAATGTAAGTAGGAAAGGCTTATTTACAGACTCTGATAATGCAAACATATACACGTTTTTGGACAAAAATTAACCTCTTACCAAGTTTATATTTCTCAAAAAGGCAATTTTAGAATCATGTATTTTGTTGGTTTCTACATACCATTTTATTTTGTCACGTAATAAATTGTTTGTTGTTGAATGTCCGTTGTAATTTATTCCTTCACTTTGCGCGATTGCAAAATTGAGTGTTGTATTTGTGGGGGAAATAATCAACATACAACCCAGCAAATACCAAATCCCCCACAAAATTGGTGACCTTCCGACTGGTGAAAGCACGCACCCCACAAATTGGTGACCTTACGACTAGTGAAAGCACGTAACACAAAAAAGCTCTCATATTAGAAAACAACACAAAAATTACCACAACGCGTAAAAGATGGAAAACAACGACATTGAACCCACAACAGCAACAATATCAGCCAGCATTCCCAGCTACAACCCAACTAACATACCAGTATGGTTTTCTCAGCTAAATGCACTTTTTAGCGCTAAAAAAATTACATCGCAAACCTCAAAGTATGCATACGTCGTGGAAAAACTTCCCACCGACGTGGCGGCAGAAGTGGTCGATTTGCTAGACCATATGCTTGAGGACAAACCATATGACACACTAAAGAACGCCATTATAAGACGTATGGGTACATCGGATAAAAAAAAAAAATTACATGATTTATTTTACAATTTGACCCTTGGACATATGACACCCTCACAATTCTTGAGGAAAATGAAATCTTTGTTGGGAAGCAGCACCATGTCTGAAACGGTGTTAAAAAAACTATGGACAGACAAACTCCACACTCATACAACACAGATACTCGCATCACTCCCTGAGGATTTAGACCTGGATAGATTGTCGGAAATAGCTGATAAAATACACGACAATAACCAAAACCAGAACGTTTACGCCACATCTTACAACCCAACAAATGATGCAACACAAAGGAATACACCAACACCAAGAAACACAACATCACAAACAACCACGCCAGACAGGTATACTGAACTGCTACAGGACATGGCAAATCTAACTCTGCAGGTTCAAAGTTTGGTGAAGTTTCAAACATCCGAACGTTCCCGTCCTTACAGAACCTCCTCACGACGCAGAAGTCGAAGTAGATCGAGCTCATTCTCTAGAGAGCGACGCAACTATGATACCTGTTGGTATCATTTCAAATTTGGATGTGAAGCAAGGAAGTGCATAAAACCATGCAACTTCAATTCGACCTCACACACTTCAACACAAAACCAGGGAAACGGTTACACCGGCAGCAAGTAAAGACGACATTAGCTGCTGGTATAAAACAAGGAAGTCGTCTGTTTTACATCCGAGACAAAAATACCGGATATTTATTTTTAGTCGACACCGGCGCACAAATCAGCGTTATTCCACCGGATCCAAGAAGAAAACACCAACTAACTTCATTCACACTGCAAGTAGCAAATGGATCAAGAATTGACACCTACGGAGAGATAGCACTGACGCTCAATTTGGGTTTACGCCGATTTTTTCCGTGGATCTTCACAATAGCCCAAGTAAAAACACCGATTCTTGGAGCTGATTTTTTGTCCCATTTCAACGTTTCAGTGAACATGGCTAGGCAATCTCTCGTCGATGGCAACACAGACCTAACAGCAAAGGGAATCACCTCAATCTACAAGTCAACAGGAATCTGTGCGGCACTACCAGATGCGAATGGACTACAAGAGTTGATTACAAAATTTCCAACTCTTACTACGCCCTTTAAACATTCTGATGAAGTTCGTCACACAGCCAAACATTATATCACAACCTCTGGACCACCCACACATGCATCACCACGCAGATTGCATCCAGAGAAATATAAAGTAGCAAAAGACGAATTTCAGCACATGTTACAATTAGGCATTATACGTCCTTCTAGCAGTCCATACTCCTCACCGCTACATATGGTCCAGAAGCCAGAAACAGGTGCATGGCGACCTTGTGGGGATTTCAGGAACCTCAACGCAAAAACAGTTCCTGATAGGTATCCAATCCCACATCTACACGATTTCGCCATGGGCTTGCAAGGAACCAGAATCTTCACAAAACTAGATTTGGTTAAAGCTTACTACCAAATTCCAGTAGCCGAAGAAGACATAGAAAAAACAGCAATTACAACTCCTTTTGGACTTTTCGAATTCACCAGAATGCCATTTGGACTACGTAATGCTGCCCAAACTTTCCAGAGACTCATTGACGAGGTATTGAGAGGGTTACCATTTGTTTTTGCTTATATCGACGATGTCCTCATTGCTAGCAATGACATCAATGAACATAAAGACCATGTATTACAAGTTTTCGAGAGACTAGCACATTTCGGCTTGAAAATCAACATAAGCAAATGTGATTTTGCTGTCTCGAAATTAAACTTTTTAGGCCACATGATAGACGAACAGGGAATCACACCTATCCCAGAAAAAGTCACAGCCATACAAAATTTCCCACAACCAACATCACTGCGACAACTTCGAAGATTTCTCGGTTTGATAAATTACTACCGTAGATTTATTCCACGTTGTTCCAGAATATTAACCCCGCTAACAAACATGTTGCAGCAACAGAAAAATAAAAATGCAAAAATTCAAATTGAAGGAGAAGCTTTAACTGCTTTTCACAATGCTAAAAAAGCATTAGCAGATTTTACCAAGCTCTCCTACATTTCTAATGACAACACTACAACACTTTCACTAACAACAGACGCGTCAGGAGACTCAATTGGAGCAGTCCTACAACAAAAACAAAATGGCTTGGAAAAACCAATATCCTTTTTCTCGGTGAAATTGAACACTGCACAACAAAAATACAGCACCTTCTCAAGGGAGTTACTGGCAATTTACTTGTCCATAAGGCACTTTCGTCACTTACTCGAAGGACGAGATTTCACCGTTTTCACTGACCACAAACCACTTACTTACGCCTTACATGTAAATACCGAGAAATATACGCCCAGAGATACTCGACAACTGGACTATATATCACAATTTACCTCGGATATCCGATACATAAAAGGTTCAGACAATATTGTGGCAGATACACTTTCACGCTCGACAATGCAATCTATTGAGTCGGTAGATCTCACCTTCGAGCTCATTGCAGATGAACAAAAAAAAGATGCCACATTAGACAAACTAAACGACACTTCCCTACAGCTGAAGGAACAGCCTGTTCCATTTGGAACAAAAACAATACTTTGCGATGTCAAAACTGGTCACTCTAGACCGTATATACCACCATCACTAAGAAAAAGGTTATTTCCACATTTCCACAACCTTTCACACCCTGGACGCCGAGCAACCGCAAAATTAATCAGCAACCGTTTTGTTTGGCCTAATATGCACACTGACATAAAAAACTGGACTCAAACATGCTTGAATTGTCAGAAGAGCAAAACAAACAGACACACAAAGTCTCCTCCAGGACAATTCAAAAAACCAGACGGTAGGTTCACAAACCTACACATCGATATTGTCGGGCCATTGCCAATAGCAAATGACTGTCAATATATACTTACTATCATTGACAGATTTACAAGATGGCCTGTGGCCGTCCCACTTAGAGATATATCAGCAGAGACTATCTCTAAAACCATATTA
Source organism: Ascarosepion bandense (assembly GCA_037127315.1). Taxonomy (NCBI): domain Eukaryota; kingdom Metazoa; phylum Mollusca; class Cephalopoda; order Sepiida; family Sepiidae; genus Ascarosepion; species Ascarosepion bandense. The sequence continues at coordinate 2,954 of JBBBDQ010030750.1, read as the reverse complement.
CGAGAGTGGATCGCAGTCTTTGGTTGTCCTTCAGTAATAACAACAGACAGAGGCTCCCAATTTCAATCAACGCTTTTCGATGAATTTACAAAGTTATTGGGAGTCAAACATATAAAAACAACAGCATATCACCCCTGCGCAAATGGACTAATCGAAAGATTCCATAGACAACTTAAAACAGCTTTAACAGCTAACAACAACTCCAGAACATGGTTTGAAAATTTGCCTCTTGTTTTATTGTCAATAAGGAATGTTATCAAAGAAGACTTGGGATGTACAGCTTCCGAAATGGTTTTTGGAACATCTTTAACACTTCCAGGTCAATTTTATGAAAAAAACACTTCCTTACAACCAACTACAACTTTTGTAAAAGATTTTAAACACAAAATGAACGATTTAGTTTACACACCCACAAGAACACAAACTAAAGAACTTTATACACCAAAAGACCTTCACGACTGCAAATACGTTTTTATTCGAAATGATGCAGTCAAAAAACCTTTGTGTCCTACCTACTCCGGACCTTTCCAGGTAGTTGAAAGACACCACAAATATTTTAAACTCGCCATAAAAGGCAAATTTGATACTGTCTCCATAGACAGACTAAAACCAGCGTACTTAGACTTACCAGTAAAGGAAAGTACGACTGAACACTCTACAAATACACAAAATACCACATTGTCCAAACCAACCTCCACGCCAACAAATACACCGACAAATACCACCACAAAAGCTGGAAGAAAGGTACATTGGCCGAAACATTTTAAAACTTATATTACATATTAATAAATACTTCCATATTTATCAATCTGCGGGGGGGGGGGTATATGGGATACATATTTTTTTTATTAAAATAGGCAACTCAAAAACACAATAGAACATTCTAGAAAAATAGGCTTGGAAGTAAATTAACACAAAAATATTTAGGCCCCAAAACAAAAATGTAAAATAATAAATATGATTGGTCCGTAAATGTTTTCACACCCTAATGTTAGGAAGATTAGTTGATCCCCTATTAATGTATATAATACACACAGTTAGAAAGAAAAGTCAGTCACCAAACAGTCACCAAGCAGTAACCAAGCAGGCCATTAAGTCCGCATGACACCGTATACTTTGCCGGCCATGTCATTTCTTCCATGCCAAAAGTTCGTGACCTCGCTCCAAGGACCTTAAAAAGAATAAGCCGACAAACTTTCTTTGAGCAACGCGACACGTTGTCGCCAACTGTAACGCACCAAAATGTAAGTAGGAAAGGCTTATTTACAGACTCTGATAATGCAAACATATACACGTTTTTGGACAAAAATTAACCTCTTACCAAGTTTATATTTCTCAAAAAGGCAATTTTAGAATCATGTATTTTGTTGGTTTCTACATACCATTTTATTTTGTCACGTAATAAATTGTTTGTTGTTGAATGTCCGTTGTAATTTATTCCTTCACTTTGCGCGATTGCAAAATTGAGTGTTGTATTTGTGGGGGAAATAATCAACATACAACCCAGCAAATACCAAATCCCCCACACCTTCCTCTCTACCATCGAGAACTGCTACTTGCTTTAAAAATATTCTTTGACTATTTCTCGATCACCGATATTTTAATCTCCGTGAAGTTTTATTCAGACTTATATTCATACTAATACTGATTACCTTTTACGTAACAAACAACATGAATACTCAATATTCTATAATTAAAAGATTAAGATATTTCGTCAATTTCAAATATTTTCGGCAAGGTACGTAAATCTCATTTCTGTTTCTACAACCTACATTACGTGCAAATCTACGAACATTCGCCTCACCGCACTTCGGTTGTATTTTTGTAACGAATCGAACTTTCGTCAATCAAGCAAACGTTTACGATATTTCATTCTTGACTATTTCATGTTAAAACTCATCTTAACATTACTCGTCATTTCGACATCACAGGTCTATCTTCATATGTGAATTTAATTGTATTTCTTGAATGTTTCTTTGTTTATATAAAATTATTCTTGTTACATTTGTTTGCTCAACCAGTTGTTTGAGTTTATCATTTCTACATTTTGTCTGGGTTGTCGTTTCCTTTGATCAAATATAAAAATAGTTGTGAACTTGGTTAAGAACACGCACACAGCCTTAAAACCCTTACTAAACAATGTTTAGTAAACATTAAACCTACAACCACGAGTTCCGCTACACAAGTAAATGGAAGTCAAAATTCTAATGTTTCTTCTTTTCACGCAGCGCAAAAAATTAGATTGGTTCCTAGTTTTTGTGAAAAAACAGTAGAGAAATATTTCCCTCAATTTGAAAAAAATATCAACAAACTTGAAATGGCCTTATGTCCACTGGCCAACATTATTGCAAACCGTTTTAGTTGGAAGAGCCACCGAGGTATACTCTGCGCTTAGTATGGAAGATGCCACAGATTATAAAAAATGCCATATTAAATGCTTACGAGTTAGTAACCGAGGCATATAGGCAGACATTTAGAAAATATAACAAATTCGAGCGGCAGACTTATGTACGAGTTCGCCAGAGAAAAAGAGGATCTTTTCGATATATGAGTTAGAGCAAAAAGAGTAGTAGTTTACGCCAACTTATTCTAATTGAAGAATTCAAACAATGCGTCCCACATGAAATTCAAACGCGAATTGACGAGAGAGATGTAAACACCGTTAATGAGGCAGCAGTAATCGCTGATACGTATGGCTTAACTCACAAGAGTTGGGAAAAAATAAAATAACAAAAAACCCATCAGGCTTTATTACAGAAACAAAAATGCTACCCGAGTCTTGTCCCCCGAGAGTATTTAATAAAAACTATGGTAAAAAAGTAAGAGACACACTCAAAGGCTCTGGTCCGACAGAAAGTTAAATTTTCTGCGCTTATTGCAAGAAAAATAATCATATTATATCTGAGTGCCGGATCTTAAAAAGAAAACAGGAAGAAAATAACCGTTTTTTAACC
>JBBBDQ010030747.1:440000-465862 GCA_037127315.1 Ascarosepion bandense | reverse complement strand
CATTTTTAAATGCAAATATCAATTTGTGGAATGTACTTTAATTAGTAACCATTCGTTCCATCAATTGACACATGTATAAAATACTTGTTACGTATTTTGAACGGAAATGTATTTCGTCACTCTCATTCATACATACTAATGTTCCGTCATATACACACTCTTAATTCGTCTATGGTTTGGATGCACTCTACACACATTATTTTCGCTTACATATACTTACATTCATAATAAACATCTAACTTTTTTATTACGCGTTGGTACACACACTTAAACAGACACAAGTTTTTTTTTCTTCTACATTTAATATTCGTCCATTACTTTATCACAAGTGACATGTCACGTATCTGACTAATGAAACGATATCTCAATGAGCATACTGTCTCTTGGATTTTTAAATCATTCGTTTTTAATAAATCTCTGAAGAATCTTGTTAAAGTGAAACATATTAGATTAAAAAAACATATTAGATTAAACTTCATTGTTCTTTATTTATTTTATTCAACTAAACGGATTCCAAAGCATATATTATATATATATATATATATATATATATATATATATATATATATATTCAGATACTTTAATCCAAGCGGAAAAAGCAGGAAGGTAAATTCCAAAAACCCGATCCTAATTAATATTAAAATTTTATTTTAATATTAAAAAAAGATATTACATAAAATATTACAGAGCAAATAAAAATTAAATAGGATTAATTCAAGGATGTTGAATGACCATTTTGATATGAAATCCCCACAGGGGATAACACATCACCTCAGCAACAAAAAATCCTTTCTGAAACTGGAGAAAAAAATCAGTCTATTTTTCTTTTTAAATAGATTTGCAAAAAAATTAAAAAGAAAGAAAAAGAAAAAGAAAAAGATAAAATAAAATAAAATAAAATAAACAAGAAAAGAAAAATTGGAATCGTCTGGGTTCGCAAAAAAGGAAAGAGAATTGTAACTTAAAAAGAACGGACGGCGTGTTGAATTGATATTAGGTTAAGCAAAACGGACAAAAGGTGGGAGGTAAGAGAGATAAAGGAAGGGACGGAAAAAGAAAAGAAAGAAAAATTTTTTTTAAAAATATATATTACAGACGCTGGACATATTCAAAAACCTAACTTCCCAACAACGTTGAAGTATTAGAAAAAGGCCTTTTACTTAAAAAGGTATAATTATTTTTAAAGGGAATAAAAAGATATAGGATTTAAAATAATTTTTTTTAAAAATTAGGTCATTTAATTTAAAGTAAATAAAGATACCGCTAGGTATGAAAAAAAAAATTTCATTTGCAATTATACATACATATATATATGTACACACACACAAACACACACGCACACACATCAATTCTACAATTATGAATACATATATACATACATACACACACACATACATTCAATTACATACACACACTTATATACGTATATACGCATACATGCGCATACACACACATATATGTACACACATATACAAAAAATCAACACACACAATATATATGTACACACACACATATGTATACATATACACACATACACACACACACATATATATATACATTATACATATGCACATATACACACATACATATAAAAAATATAGAAAAATTTAATGAATATTATGAAGGGAAACATAAGTAGAGCATTTAAATAGCTAAAAAAAAGTTTTTTACTCATAAATACATATATACACATACATATATACATATATACACACATATATACAATATACACATACACACACAAACATACACATATACATAAAAATTATAAAAAGAAAAATTAAAAATTAAAAAGTTTAAAATTTAAAAATTAAAATTTAAAAATTTAAAATTTAAAATTTAAAATCCACCCTATGACGGCACTTATTAATGAATTTCTTTCTAAGATTCAAAAGTAAGTCCTGATGAGGATACTTCAAAATCAGAATATTCTCCAATAGACATAGACGGCACCTATCACGAAAATTTTTAGGGGTACAGGCTGAGCCTATTAGTTTACAGCTGATTATAGGGTCCTGCCCTTCCTCCTACATTTTCCAGAATCTACGTGATAGTGCCGTCTGGAATCTTTGGTTAGGGTTCGAAAACGAGTACCTGTGGTTGTAAAGTCTCTGTTTGAAAGGGCTCGCGGACATACCAATATAAGTTCGGTAATTGTCTTTGTTGTTAGATGGAGAAATACGGGCTTCATAAATTACTTGGGTGCATTTACATTTGCCCTGCACCGGGCAAGTATCCACAGAATTACAATTACATTTATCAACAATTCCAGATTTGACGTCGGTATTATTTAAGTTCATTAAAATATGCCTATTATGGGAATTAATTATATCATCTATATTTGAGGTGCAAGAGTAACTGATTTTTAGGGTGAAATTGTTAAAAATTTTATTTAAAGAATTATTATTATAAAATGTTTATCGATTAATCTGAGAAAATACTTACCAATATTGATATTAATTAGTTTACAATAAGGAGGGTTAAACCAAATATACTAGCAGTTTAGCCCGGTTTCACTCGGGTAGTTTAAGAAATAATAAGAATAAAAAGCATATGATGAATTTACAGAGCAAATACTTACACAACATCCACCCTCGTCAATTTTGTAGATATAGATAACAATGTACAATGTCTCTTTTGGATTAGGGCGGAAGAGGGAGGGGAAACATTTATAGATATAGATAATATAAAGTGGGGTGATCGATTCTATATTATAATCAATACATAAACAGACCCCTGATTTTTTGGAGTGTTAATATATATTTTTCTACCCCTAATTTTGGCTTTCTAAAAATTTCAGAGTGTCGTTCGCGTTCTAAAATTTTTATCTACAGTTGAGCGCAACTCCCGTCGAGCTAGACCGCAAAATGCAGACGCTAAGTCGAATCTATCAAACAAACACATAATTACACAACGTACACTCTCGTCACCTTTATAGATATAGATATATATAAGAAAACTTAACATTTAATTAAGCAGTTATAAATCCAGAATATATTTCAGCAAAGTAAGGAAAAATTCTACCACTGTCTCGTTCAGACTATTGATGAATAAATAAATGAGATGATTTTTTCTTACATCGCTGTAATAACTTCCGGATTTATAACCGTTTAATTATGTGATGAGTTTTCTTCTCAATATATTTGCTCTGGATAATATACATTGAGCTCACTATTTTTATCTAATTGATAATTTATATTAATTAGATAAAATCTTTTGGATAATCCTCCTCGTCTTTACGGGTTGGCATTCTCTCTTACATGTGTGCAAGCTTATATATGTATTTGTACACATCTGAGGCCTACAGTGCAAAAAGATACTTTTCGCCACGTATGTGAAACTATATGATAGAAATATAAGGTACGATCAGTCAGTTTAGGTTGCCATTACTTTCTGCGGTAGACTGGTTGCCAGCCAAGGCTATAGAACCCAATCTGTCCTGTTATTTGACTCATAGCTAGAGGGGAAAGAAATGTATTTTATTAATAAGTAGTAATAAATGGGGGATCAGTTTATTACTTCATAACAATATAAAAGTGATCCCCCACTTTGTGACCAGTAGAAGCCTTAATCATGTTTTCAACTATTATATTCAGTCAGTCAGTTAAGTGCCATACGTGATATACGCATAGGCGATCATATCTCGAAAGAGACATGACTGACTGGGCAGAAGATTATCCCGCAGTAGGTTGCCATTGCTTTCTGGGGTAGACTGGTTGCCAGCCAAGGCTATAGAACCCAATCTGTCCTGTTATTTAACCCATAACTGGAAGGAAGAGACGGATTAATACCTTTCCCAAAAGAAATTGCGCGTAAGTGAATGCAAGGAATTCAATTGGAATTCGAGTTCGCGATTTCTCGTTCCGAGCCGATATCGACTGCACCACAACGCACATGACACTTAAATACGAAACTGCATTGGAATAGCAAATGGTGCATTTTTAAAACTAAGGCGAGTATTAAGAGACCTTAAAAACTTCGTCAGAAACAAAGAGTGAGAGAGATAGAAAGATAAAGAGATAGATACAGAAAAGAGATAGACAGATAGATACAGAAAGAGAAAGTGAGAGAGATACAAAGATAAAGAGATAGATACAGAAAGAGAGATAGACAGATAGATACAGAAAGAGAAAGTGAGAGAGATAGAAAGAAAGAGATAGAAATATAAAAAGAAAGAAAGAAAGAAATAGAGATAGCTATAGAAAGAGAGTGTGTGAGAGATAGAAAAAGAAAGTGAGGGAAATAGAAAAGGAGAGAGAGAGAAAGATAAAGAGACAGAGAGATAGAAAGAGAGAGATAGAAAGATATAGAGATAGAAAAGTAAAGAGTGTGAAAGATATAGTAAGAGAGAAATAGAATTATAAAGAGATAGGAAGATAGAGTGAGAGAGATAGAAAAAGAAAGTGAGGGAAATAGATTGAGAGCATGAGATAGATAGAAAGATAGAGAGGTAGAGTGATATAGATAGAAAGAGAGACAGACAGATAGGGATAGAAAGAGAGATAGAAAGAGAGAGTGAGAGAGAGTGAAAGAAACAGAAAAAGATAGAAAAAGACAGAAAGAAAGTGATAGATAGAAAAAGAAAAAGAAAAAACGAACAAAGAAAGAAAGAGAGAAATATAGAAAGAGAAGGTGAGAGAAAGAAAGAAATATATAGAAAGATTAATAAATAGAAAAATAGAGAGAAAGAGAGAAAGATAGAGAGATAGAGATTAAAATAGAAAAAGAGAGTGAGAGAGATAGAATGAGAAAGTGACATAGAAAGATAGGGAGATAGAGTGATATAGATAGGAAGAGAGACAGATAGATAGTGATAGAAAGAGTGATATAAAGAGAGGGTGAGGAAAATAGAAAATGATAGAAAGAGACAGATAAAAAGTGAGAGTTAGAAAGATGAAAAGAAAGAAAGAGAGAGAGAAATATAGAAAGAGAGGGTGAAAGAGAAAGAAAGAGAGATACAAAAAAATAAAGAAATAGAAAAATAGACAGAAAGAGAGAAAGATAGAGAGATAGAAAAAGCGAGTGAGAAAGATAGAAAAAGAGAGTTAGAGAACTAGAAAGAGAGAAATAAAAAAGAGATATAGAAAGAGAAAATGAGAAATATAGAAAGAGAGAGGGAGAGGTATAGAAAGATAAAGAGATAGAGAGACAGAAACAGAAAGTAAAAAGAGAGATAGCTGGTATTAAGGGTTGATTTAATTTTGATTAGTTTTCATATCTACATAAGTTTTCTAATTCGCCATAACTACACAGACACTTTTTCAAGTAGGCAAGACAGTTTGCAAGATAAGTATCCCAAATTATAGACATATGCATAAAATCCTATAATGTTTAGGAAAAATGAAAAAAAAAATGAAAAAAGACACAAACTTCGTGATTTGTCCAGCAATGTTATCATATTTAACAGGCCGATGTCTCACAAACCCTTGTGCATGCCTTTTTATAGACCTCGATGGCGGGTAATATTTTCTTGGTAAAATATTTCTGTATCAGAACGTGAGAAAAATGACTTACCAGGCGAAAATTATTTCTACTTTTACAAGCAAAGTAACTCATCCGAACATTGACACATACACACGCTCAAAAATTTAATAACATTTTATATATATATATATATATATATATATATATATATATATATATATATATATATATCAGATTGTTCGCATATTGGCTTTCATAAGTGAATCACAGCGATAACAAGAACGTGTGGTCGCTGAGTTTTGTTTGAACCAAAATATATTTTTTAAAGTTTCGGCATTTCGAACTGCTCCTGCTATGGCAAGAAAAGAAAAAAATATGAAAATTTATAAAAATAATGATTCATGTCGAAACTTTTCTCTATGTCGGGGTGGAATGGAGTCTGAAGAATTTCTAGAGAGAACAAATCGTTTCGCAAAAAGATTCTAAAATTGTTCTTATGAAAACCACAGAAAATAAACACAGTTTAGAAGCTAAAAAAAAAACTGTTAAAAATTTCCAGGAAAATATTGGTTATTTAATATAAAATGCTGCCGTGAAGAAAATACAACCTTCGTATTTAAGGCAAGGCGTTTTTCTTTGCAATATCACAGTTTATCAAAGAGAAAATAAAACCGACATTTTTATAGAATATATTTTTTCTGCACAAACTGCTCGATTATCGAGAATATATATATATGTATATATGTGGATGACTAATATATATATATGTATATATTAGCAAAGTGTAACATACGTCCTTATCAAAAAATGGCATCAAATATATTCTTTTTCGCTTGACACCGCTATAACTGTATAATCAGTTATGCCATACATGGTACATTCTTGGGCGATCATGTCTTTTTATACTTTAAACTGAAAAAGGAATATATGGGGGTGAAAGAGACATGACTGACTGGGCAGAAGATTATACCGCAGTAAGCTGCCATTACTTTCTGTGATAGACTGGTTGCCAGTCAAGGCTATAGAACCTAATCTGTCCTGTTATTTAACCCATAACTTGAGGGAAGATATGCTATTTGCGCGTAAGTGAATGCAAGTAATTCTACTGGAATTCGAACTCGACTCTTCTATTTCTAGTCCCGAACCAATATTCACTGCACCACAACGCACATCCAAAACAGTTAAGTGCCATACGTAATACACGCTTTGGACGATCATGTCTCGAAAGAGACATGACTAACTGGGCAGCAGATTATCTCGCAGGAGGTTGCCATTGCTTTCTGCGGTAGACTGGTTGCCAGCCAAGGCTATAGAACCCAATCTGTCATATTATTTGACTCATAGCAAGAGGGGGAAGAGATGTTTTATATTATTAAGTAGTAATTAGTGGGGGATCAGTTTATTACTTCATACCAATAAAAAAGTGATCACCCACTATATGCCCACTAGATGCCTTAATCATGTTTTCAACTATTATATTCAGTCAGTCAGTCATGGGCGATCATGTCTCGAAAGAGACATGACTGACTGGGCAGAAGATTATCCCGCAGTAGGTTGCCATTGCTTTCTGCGGTAGACTGGTTGCCGGCCAAGGCTATAGAACTGAATCTGTCCTGTTACTTAACCCATAAATGAATAGAAGAGATGGATTAATACCTTTCCTAAGGGTATTTGCGTGTAAGTGAATGCAAGGAATTCGACTGGAATTCCAACTCGGCTCTTCGATTTCTTGTTCCGAGCCGATATCCACTGCACCACAACGTTCGTTTGCATCCTCTCCAAAACCTTGTCACTGCTCAGGTTTGGTCCATGGTGTCCTCAGCACCATTCTGTAGAATCACATTTCGATTGCTTCAAGTCTTTTCTTCATCTTTGAAGAGATTCTCCAGCATTCACTTTCATATTGAAAAACAGACATCACATAACAGAAGCATCTGGCTGTATAAGTCGACAAAGCGACAACCAGAAAAATAAAAATATGCGTGAGAGTTTATATCAAGTCGAGAATGTTTGGACGAAGACAGAGAACTTCAGCTGGATTCCGACTCCCGACAGCTCCTTCGTGTGCGCAAACAAATTTCTTTTGCCCTCCTCCTCTACACAAGCGTCACCGACGAGGAATAAAAGTATAATATTATATTTTTAAATATAATATTATATTTAATATTATATTAAAATAATATTAAATATATTATTTAATATTCTTCGTGTTCTTCGTTGTTTGCCCAGATCCAGCAGCAGTATATAACAATTGTCAACATGCAACGTGAAATACTTTATGGCAGCAAATACTGGACAATCTCCTTAAGGATGAAAGAGAGACTCGAAACAACAGAAATGTAGTTCTACAGAAGGATGCTGAGGATACCATCGATCGAATATGAGAGTAACGACGAGATTTTGGAAAGGATGCAAACGAAAAGAAAACTTATATATAACATCCAGAAGAGAAAGCTGAGGTTTTTGGGACAGGTAAAGAGGAAGATAGGCTTGGAGAATACTCACAAGACGAATAGAAAGAAAGAGATTTTTTTTATAATCATATCACCCCAACCAAGACATTTTACTGCCACTGTTTTTATGAGGTTACGTAGGAGGAAAGTTATGAGAAAGAGTGACAGGTTATGGGGGGGTGTCAGGAAGTGAGTAAGAGAAGGAGGAGAATACTGATGTGAGTGGAATGGACGGGGAAGGGAGCATGAGAGAAAGGATGGTGATTAGTGAGATAGGAGATGACTATTGACTTTACATTTAAATTCTTGGAGATTGTAGATATCGGGGAAGCAAATAAACGGAAGGAAATTCCACAGGCAGGAAATGCGAGAAAAGAAGCTACTGGAGTAGAATTTGCGTGTACATTTTATTGGTTTCACAATAAAATAGTGGGACCGATTTGCTAACCTTGTGGCTCGAGTAAATTCATATATATGGGCATCAGAATGCTTTCTTTTTATAATCATATCGCCCCAAGCAAAGGCATTTTACTGCCACTGTTTTGCAAGGGAGTACATAAGAAGAAAGTTATGACAAAGAGTGGCGGGTTATAGGGGGTGTTAGGAAGAGGGTAGTAGAAGGACGAGAATACTGATGAGAGCATAAGAGAAAGGATGCAGGTTAGTGATGACTAGATGACTATTGACTTTACATTTAAATTCTTGGAGATTGTAGCTGTCGGGAAAGTAAGTAAATGGAAGGGAATTCCAAAAAATACTGAGGAAAGCAGAGCCAGGTGTTTTTAATGGGCTCGGAAGTGTGTTTGGGAGATAAAATTTTAAGAACGACAAGGGATAGGGGTAAGTGAGAGCCCATGATCGCCTACGTCTTAAATGGACACGGTACATAAAAAAAAGAAGAATAACAAAAAAGATAAATTAAAACGAAAATCCGCAAATTCCTATCTGTTGTGACAATGAAGAGACTTTAGCTCTGTCTGCAACCAACGTCCAAATCATAATGTTTCTACCTTCTAATAAATATATTTTCAGTGAATGTATGGGGCATTTTTGCTCATCAACACCAACCGGCTTATGAAAGAACAAATAATACATATTTCTATTGTATACGTAAAAATTGAATCAGTTCTTATAAAAAATGTTTAGAGGTTTTATGCGACGTTGCAGATTAGGGAACAAAAAAGAAAAACCATATTTTTAAGGGTTATTTTTCAAAGATATGCAAATTCTTCTTGTTCTATGAAGTATTGCTAAATAATTTGCACTAAAATTTCACAATTCAAGTGGATAAATATTAAAGAAGACAATCCCTTATCAGATGATATATATATATATATATATATATATATATATATATATATATATATATAGATAGATAGATAGATAGATAGATAGATAGATAAAGAGGAATGAAGCAATAGATAGATAGATAGATAGATAGATAGATAGATAGATAGAACTTTATTTAGACATAGATAGATAGATAGATAGATAGATAGATAGATAATGAACGAATGAGATAGATAGATAGATAGATAGATAGATAGATAGATAGATAGATAGATAGATATTGATAGACTGAGATAGATAGATAGATAGATAGATAGATAATGAAAAGACTGAGATAGATAGATAGATAGATGATGAACAGACTGAGATAGATAGATAGATAGATAGATAGATAGATAGATAGATAGATAGATAGATAGATAGATATAGACAGACTGAGATAGATAGATAGATAGATAGATAGATAGATAGATAGATAGATAGAACTTTGTTAGACATAGATAGATAGATAGATAGATAGATAGATAGATAGATAGATAATGAACAGACTGAGATAGATAGATAGATAGATAGATAGATAGATAGATAGATAGATAGATAGATAGATATAGACAGACTGAGATAGATAGATAGATAGATAGACAATTTAGGATAGATAGATAGATAGATAGATAGATAGATAGATAGATGAATGAAAGACTGAGATAGATAGATAGATAATGAACAGACTGAGATAGATAGATAGATAGATAGATAGATAGATAGATAGATAGATAGATAGATAGATAGATAAATATTGAAAGGACTGAGATAGATAGATAGATAATGAACAGACTGAGATAGATAGATAGATAGATAGATAGATAGATAGATAGATAGATCAATAGATAGATAGATAGATAGATAGATGTAGATAGATAGATAGATAGATAGATAGATAGATAGATAGATAATGAAAAGACTGAGATAGATAGATAGATAGATAGATAGACAGACTGAGATAGATAGATAGATAGATAGATAGATAGATAGATAGATAGATAGATAGACAGACAGATAGATAGATAGATAGATAGATAGATAGATAGATAGATAGACAGACTGAGATAGATAGATAGATAGATAGATAGATAGATAGATAGATAGATAGATAATGAAAAGACTGAGATAGATAGATAGATAGATAATGAACAGACTGAGATAGATAGATAGATAGATAGATAGATAGATAGATAGATAGATAGATATATAGATAGATCTTTATGTAGACATAGATAGATAGATAGATAAATAGATAGATAGATAGATAGATAGATAGATATGAACAGACTGAGATAGATAGATATGAACAGACTGAGATAGATAGATAGATAGATAGATAGATAGATAGATAGATAGATAGATAATGAAAAGACTGAGATAGATAGATAGATAATGAACAGACTGAGATAGATAGATAGATAGATAGATAGATAGATAGATAGATAGAATTTGTAGCTTATTTGATTGATGTTATATTCACCATCGGAACGACTCTAAAGTTTCTTAGGCATATTTTCATATATGTTCTCCACAGAAATATTTAAGTAACAACAAAATCGAATCAGTAGAAAAATACGTCACAGACTTAAAAATATTATTAGTGTCAACAATCTTGTAGAACGATGTGAGACAAACGTTAAAACTAAGCAGACCATTGTTTTTGTGAGTATGTAAAAGTTTGCTTTTAATTATGTAACCGGGCAAGTACCTTGTGCAAGGGCCTAATTGATACATGCAAAATGGTTTTTACATGCTGATTTTTCTATTTTTCCACTGTCCTTTGGAACCGACTTCCAACAGGATGTTTCCCCGATGACTATATTCTTAACCACTATAAATCTAGATTTGACCGTTGTTGTCGCCTTTCAATCCATATAAACTAAACCTTAATATTAAAAAAAAACTTTCAAAAGCGCCCGATCTTGGCAAATCGAAAACATGTCATTTTGCAAGATATCAACAAATAAGCTCTTAGTATCTGTCTATATTTCTGAGACGAAGTAGTTTTTACATTATTCGGACTATTGTCCGAATCTTTGATACGACGCTTCGGCCGTTGTACGCTACGGCCTTCTTCAGATGCTAGGAATTTCGAACTGAACCCTTTACCACAATCACTGGGGTATATGATCTTCATTTCTTGCGTAGTAGTCATGAGTTATTCCCCTCTAACCATGTAAGTTGCTTGTTCACCACTGCTATATCCACTGGGTCATGTCTCTTTAAGGAACAAGAACAACTGAATTTTTGGGACTTAAAAACCTAATGTTTAGTTATCCTTTTTTACCAGACTTCATATTGCAACTCATGACTACCAAAAGAAGCAATTCGAAATCAAAATTCTTATCACCTGAAGAAGGCCGGAGCGCACAACGGCCGAAATGTCGTACAAATGGCAGCAAAGATAAGGAAAATAGTCCGAATAATGTAAATACTATACAAAAGCTAATGTTGCAAAAACAGATTTGCTAATGTTGGAATCGAAATGAGATCAGAATCAACTGTTTTCTCCCGACTTGTCTCCTTCGGGTTAGTTTCCGTCTTTACAGAACTATTTAAATGACAAAAATAAATGACTCTGTTAAGTCAGTTGAGGTTCCTGGGTATGAAGATAAACTGCATCCGGCAGCAAGGTCTCTGATTGGGAAGTTCTGAGGAGCATAGACCCATCTCTTAATTGCTGTTCTTCCCAGATCCGCCCTGACCCGGAGTGGTAACACCTGTTAGGGTCCTAGCTATGGGCAAATAGTTAATCTTCCAAACTGGGGTCAAAACACTATGAAAGTCTTAAAATAGACTTTTATAGAAAAATATACATGTTTGAAGAAAAAATATTGCCAACAATACATTTTTAATACAAAACTAGAAGACATTTTTCATCAAAATCTGACTAAATCAACCTTCTCACTATAACCGAAAAATTTAAAAGAATACTTTAAAACCCTGCTTTTTTGGTATTAAATTACCCACGGAGGTTGGTATGCCGTTAAACAAAACTCAAACACAAACAGTCAGTTAAGTGCCATACGTGATACACGCTTGGGCGATCACTCAAACAGTCAGTCGAAAACAACCTCTTAAACTACTTAAAAAAAACAAAAAAACACGTAGTTTATATGGAAATGACATCAGCAAACCTGTAAAACGATGCGAGACAGTAGTTAAAAATAATGGTCAGTCAGTTACGCGCTATACGCTTGGGCGATCATGTCTTCAAAGTGACATGACTGAGTAAACAGATTTTCCCGCGGTAGGTTGTCATTACTTTTGGCGATAAACTGGTGACCGACCAGGACTATGGAACCCGATCAGTCCTGACATGTAATCCTTAGCCAGTCAGAGAAGGGACATATTAATACCTTTCCAAAGGGGTATTTGTGCGTAAGTGAATGCAAGGAACACAACTGGATCTAGAACTCGGTTCTCCGATTTCACGTTCCGAGCCGATATCCACTGCACCACAATGCACATCTATGAGACTTTGTCCTTGAATAATAAATTTTTTGATGAATATGTAAAATTTTATTTTTAATTTTGTAATTGGGCACGAATTTTTTGCAAGGATCTAATATACACCTACAAAAGTTTGTTTTGTCGTAAACTGAATTTTGAAGGCTAAATAAGTCCTCTGAGTAAATAGTATCATGGCTGAGACTAAGAACTACAATTATACCTACTTAGAGCCAAACCCGAAGCAAAAACTAAAATAAAAGGGCTGAAAAAATACAGACATATAAACAGGCACACACACAAACATCTTGCCTTATATATATTATTGATCTTCTGCACTATTGTAAGAACTGCTACCTTGAAACTTCTGAATATCGTTTCTTATGTCTTTGTCTATGAGTGCATCAAATTTGATTAAAATCGGACCACTCCTTCTATAACCCGATGTTTTCGATTATCGATTTTCGATATTTATCGGGGGTACCTCGACACAAAACCTAGCTAAGAACACTCGCAGACGCTTATAGTACAACTGTGTAAATATTCAATGAATCGGTTCAGCCGTTTCAGAGTCTATAGATAACGGACACACACATACATACACACACACACAGAGACAGACAGACAGACACACACACACACACAGTTCCATTTATAAATAAGTTTAGATTTGGAAGAAAACTTCTGTATTTAATTTCGTCGTGTCATGCTTTATGAATTTTAGAAAGGAATGAATTGACAGACCTGCAAAAAAACATCTAGAAAGTTGATTTAGATTATATTTCCGCTCATTGAACGATCAAAAGTGGTTGGACAGTTTTCTTCTGGGTGATTTTTACCTACACGATCAATCAGGCCTACAGGCAAACTTCCATCATATGCAAAGACTCTCTACTTTCCATCGTGGATAATAAAGCAAAGATTTAGCCGGAACAGATTGCTAAGAGTTTGAAAATCGATATTTCAACTACATTTTGCCATTTGAAGAGACTTGGGTACAAGAAAAAATGATCCGGTTTCGGCAACTCAAAAATTTATCATTTTCAGCCACGGCAATGGAAGACTCAGTCAGTTAAGTGCCATACGTGATACACGCTTGGGTGATCATGTCTCTTTCGAGACATGACTGACTGTGAAGAAGATTATCCCGCAGTAAGTTACCATTACTTTCTACGGTAGGCTGGTTGCCGACCAAGGCTATAGAACCCAATCTGTCCTGTTATTTGACTCATAGCTAGAGGGGAAAGAAATGTATTTTATTAATAAGTAGTAATAAATGGGGGATCCGTTTATTACTTCATAACAATATAAAACTGATCCCCCACTTTATGACCAGTAGAAGCCTTAAACATGTTTTCAACTATTATATTCAATCAGTCAGTTAAGTGCCATACGTGATACACGCTTGGGCGATCATGTCTCGAAAGAGACATGACTGACTGGGCAGAAGATTATCCCGCAGTAAGTTACCATTACTTTCTGCGGTAGGCTGGTTGCCGTCCAAGGCTATAGAACCCAATCTGTCCTGTTATTTGACTCATAGCTAGAGGGGAAAGAAATGTATTTTATTAATAAGTAGTAATAAATGGGGGATCCGTTTATTACTTCATAACAATATAAAACTGATCCCCCACTTTATGACCAGTAGAAGCCTTAAACATGTTTTCAACTATTATATTCAATCAGTCAGTTAAGTGCCATACGTGATACACGCTTGGGTGATCATGTCTCGAAAAAGACATGACTGACTGGGCAGAAGATTATCCCGCAGTAAGTTACCATTACTTTCTACTGTAGGCTGGTTGCCAGCAAAGCTATAGAACCCAATCTGTCCTGTTATTTAACCCAAAACTGGAGGAAAAAGTCGGATTAATTCCTTTCGCATAGATATTTGTGCATAAGCGAATACAAGGAATTCAACTGGAATTCGAACTCGGCTACCCGATTTCTCGTAAACTGGTTGGCAGCCAAGGCTATAGAACCCAATCTGTCCTGTTATTTAACTCATAGCTAGAGGGGGAAGAGATGTATTATATTATTAAGTAGTAATTAGTGGGGGATCATTTTATTACTTCATAACAATATAAAACTGATCCCCCACTTTATGCCTATTAGAACTCTTAATCATGTTTTCAGCTATTATATTCAGTCAGTCAGTTAAGTGCCATCCGTGATACACGCTTTGGGCGATCATGTCTTGAAAGAGACATGACTGACTGGGCAGAAGATTATCCCGCACTAGATTGGCATTGCTTTTTGCGGTAGGTAGGTTGCCAGCCATTGGCTATAGAACCCAATCTGTCCTGTTATTTGACTCATAGGTAAAGGGAAAAGAAATCTGTTATATTATTATGTAGTAATTAGTGGGGGATCGGTTTCCTATTGTTATGGTAATAAACTGATCCCCCACTTTATGACCAATCTAAGCCTTAATCATTATTCCAACTATTATATTCAGTCAGACAGTTAAGTGCCATAAGTGATATCCGCTTGGGCGATTATTTCTCGAAAGAAACATGACTGACTGGGCAGAAGATGATTCCGCAGTAGGTTGCCATTACTTGAAAGAGGCCGGAGAGTACAACGGCTGAAATGTGAATATTAATATGGCTAGAAATATGAGGACAACAGTCTGAACAATGTAAATATTGTCTTTGTTTGGTGGGATCACTATTTGCCCATAGTTGGGACTCTAACAGTTGATACGACCCCGAGTCCGAGTGTACCTGGGAACTAAGAGGCACTCCCACGCTCCCCAAAACTTCCAACTCCTTATCAGAATCCTTGCTGCTGGATGTGATTTGTCATCATATCCAGGACAGCATCTGAATTCTTAGAGACTGGAGCTATAGAAGAGATGCTGGAAAGCAAGTAACAAAAAGGTATTTATTACAGAGTTTAATCAGTCAGTCAAAGTGCCATACGTGATACACGCTTGGGCAATCATGTCTTGAAAGAGATATAACTGACTTGGCAGAAGATTATTCCGCAGTAAGTTGCCATTACTTTCTGCGGTAGACTGGTGCCGACCAAGACTATAGAACCCAATCTTTTCTGTTATTTAACCCATAACTGGAGGGAAGAGACGGATTAATACCTTTCCCAAGGGTATTTGTGCATAAACGAATACAAGGAATTCGAACTCGGCTACTCGATTTCTCGTTCCGAATCGATAACCACTGCACGACAAGGCACATCCTTAGAAAGACTATGGTAGAATTTATACTCCAAGAAAGATCTTACGGAAAGTTTCAAAAATTGAATTGGGCAACTCTCCGACATCCACTATAATCTTTTGGTTCTTTTGGATTTGATCCGGAATTTATAGTACAATTTAAATTACAAAAGTTTGTCAAAAAAAATATAAATAAAGAGCACAAATTTGCTACAACAATGTCATCATCAAGCTTATAGAACGATGGGAAACTGTTGTTAACAATCCCTGGAGATTATGGACTTATAAATGCTTGTTGTCTATATGTAAAATTTTGTTTTTAACCCTCTAGGGCCATTCGTATCATATCTGATACAGTATTTCCCTATAAGGAAACATTTGGTATTTCCCTATAAGGAAACATTTGGTATTCATTGACTGAGTAGTCAGTACTGCTTTCATTTTAAATTTATAAAATATTTCTCTTAAAAAATTTTTCAGGAAAATATTTCTTTCAAGGCTTGTTTTCATACTGTATCAAATATGATACGAATGGCCCTAGAGGGTTAATAATATAATATGATTAAGGCTTCTACTTGTCATAAAGTGGGGGATCAGTTCTATATTGTTATGAAGTAATAAACAGATCCCCCACTAATATGATACGAATGGCCCTAGAGGGTTAATAATATAATATGATTAAGGCTTCTACTTGTCATAAACTGGGGGATCAGTTCTATATTGTTATGAAGTAATAAACAGATCCCCCACTAATATGATACGAATGGCCCTAGAGGGTTAATAATATAATATGATTAAGGCTTCTACTTGTCATAAAGTGGGGTATCAGTTCTATATTGTTATGAAGTAATAAACAGATCCCCCACTAATATGATACGAATGGCCCTAGAGGGTTAATAATATAATATGATTAAGGCTTCTACTTGTCATAAACTGGGGGATCAGTTCTATATTGTTATGAAGTAATAAACAGATCCCCCACTAATATGATACGAATGGCCCTAGAGGGTTAATAATATAATATGATTAAGGCTTCTACTTGTCATAAACTGGGGGATCAGTTCTATATTGTTATGAAGTAATAAACAGATCCCCCACTAATATGATACGAATTGCCCTAGAGGGTTAATAATATAATATGATTAAGGCTTCTACTTGTCATAAAGTGGGGGATCAGTTCCATATTGTTATGAAGTAATAAACAGATCCCCCACTAATATGATACGAATGGCCCTAGAGGGTTAATAATATAATATGATTAAGGCTTCTACTTGTCATAAAGTGGGGGATCAGTTCTATATTGTTATGAAGTAATAAACAGATCCCCCACTAATATGATACGAATGGCCCTAGAGGGTTAATAATATAATATGATTAAGGCTTCTACTTGTCATAAAGTGGGGGATCAGTTCTATATTGTTATGAAGTAATAAACAGATCCCCCACTAATATGATACGAATGGCCCTAGAGGGTTAATAATATAATATGATTAAGGCTTCTACTTGTCATAAACTGGGGGATCAGTTCTATATTGTTATGAAGTAATAAACAGATCCCCCACTAATATGATACGAATGGCCCTACAGGGTTAATTATACTAACTGGGCTCGAACCTTATGCAGAATCTTTTGCAGTGATACAAGCAAAGACGTGAAGAAATCGGTATTTGTTATTTCAGTATTCCACATAAAATCCGAAACCAGGTAAAGCAACATCGAGCCAGGTTACCTATATGGGTAACCGCTTATAAATATTGTTCGGACTATTGTCCTCATCTTTATTGCCATGTTTACGACGTTTTACGTCTACGCTTCTGCTAAGAATTTCGAACCGGACTTATTATTGTGATTACTGGGGTATATCATTGTTATTTCTTGTGCAATATCACTTCTGGTAGCCATGTAGTTATTTTCCCTTGAGGGCATTAGTGAATGAATTTCTAGGACTTATAAACCTAATGTCTTAGTAAGCATTTTTTAGCAGAGCTCATATTGTAGTCTTCGATGCGAATGATTTTCTCTCGCATTCCGTATTGCTGGTTCCCAATATAAAGGGAGGGAGTTAGGAAAAATAATTAGTTTCAATAAATAGCCGAATATGTATATCTATGAATATACTCTTACTGAGGTAGGACACATTCAAGCCGGGTAGGCCAGATACTATACCACAATGAATGCTGGAGGCCACATACTATACCAGAATCAAATTTAAATACATTGTACTTAATTTCAATTTTTCTAGTTGAATTGTTCACCTCTATTGCATATGATCCATTATTGTACATAGGCTGGAATGATCTATTATGACAGGTCTCTAATTTCTATTTAGATATATCTGTATTTATTTTCAATGTTTCTAGTTGAATTGTTCACCTATATTGCATATGATCCATTATTGTACATAGGCTGGAATGATCTATTATGACAGGTCTCTAATTTCTATTTAGATATATCTGTATTTATTTTCAATGTTTCTAGTTGAATTGTTCACCTATATTGCATATGATCCATTATTGTACATAGGCTGGAATGATCTATTATGACAGGTCTCTAATTTCTATTTAGATATATCTGTATTTATTTTCAATGTTTCTAGTTGAATTGTTCACCTCTATTGCATATGATCCATTATTGTACATAGGCTGGAATGATCTATTATGACAGGTCTCTAATTTCTATTTAGATATATCTGTATTTATTTTCAATGTTTCTAGTTGAATTGTTCACCTATATTGCATATGATCCATTATTGTACATAGGCTGGAATGATCTATTATGACAGGTCTCTAATTTCTATTTAGATATATCTCTATTCATTTTCAATGTTTCTAGTTGAATTGTTCACCTATATTGCATATGATCCATTATTGTACATAGGCTGGAATGATCTATTATGACAGGTCTCTAATTTCTATTTAGATATATCTGTTTTTATTGTCAATGTTTCTAGTTGAATTGTTCACCTATATTGCATATGATCCATTATTGTACATAGGCTGGAATAATCTATTATGACAGGTCTCTAATTTCTATTTAGATATATCTGTATTTATTTTCAATGTTTCTAGTTGAATTGTTCACCTATATTGCATATGATCCATTATTGTACATAGGCTGCAATGATCTATTATGACAGGTCTCTAATTTCTATTTAGATATATCTGTATTTATTTTCAATGTTTCTAGTTGAATTGTTCACCTATATTGCATATGATCCATTATTGTACATAGGCTGGAATAATCTATTATGACAGGTCTCTAATTTGGATTTAGATATATCTGTATTCATTTTCAATGTTTCTAGTTGAATTGTTCACCTATATTGCATATGATCCATTATTGTACATAGGCTGGAATGATCTATTATGACAGGTCTCTAATTTCTATTTAGATACATTGTATTTATTTTCACTTTTTGTAGTTGAATTTAGCCATGTATTGAACTCACAACTCTTTATCCACTGGGCTATGTGTCCTTGAGGACATCAGTGTATGAATTTTTGGGACTTATAAACCTAATGTCTAAGTAACATTTTTTTAGCAGAGCTTATATTGCAATCTTATAGCAAACCGTATTACTGGTTCCCATATTGTAATCATTTATATGCTTGGTCGGCTTAGGATTTATTTGTTGCCAAGCATATGCGCTGATTTCTTAAGTTTACGTAATTTCCAGTGGGGTTCTCTAGCTATTATTTCAACCCATAAATCGAGGGGAGATAGAAAAATCAGGCTTATGCTAATGGGGAAGAAAGGGGATGACCCCCCCCCCCCCCCGTATGGGATAAAGTTAAAATAATTGATAAGGAACACCACTGGACTGCGTAAACCTAATCAGCGCATATTATGATTTATTAGGTTTATAAATCCCAGAAATTTATACACAGATGCCCTCAAGGACACATAGCCCAGTAAATATAGGCGTTGGTTAGTTCCAATGAATTCCCCCAAAATGTTGGAAGTTCAAAACCAGGCTACAGCAGTGGTGAACATATAACTAAGAGTTAAGTTAAAGGGAGATAACTACATGGCTGCCAGAAGTGGCATTGCACATGAAATGTGAATTATATACCCCTTTTTCTTTACCCTAGATATGGCATTATATATATATATATATATATATATATATATATATATATATAGCATAGTGATGATCCAGGTATACTGTCTTAATATGTATAGGGAAGAATATTAAAACATTTTGTGCTTAAAAATGTGTTTTTTTAGACAGTATTTGTTTATTTCTACTATTATATTTTATATTTCAGACCGCCCTCGGTCCTTCATCAGAAACAAATGATTTTAAAATTTTAATTAGTAACGTCTTTCGCGAGATTTCGCGAGAGCGTCTGTGAAGAGTCTGTTTACATCACGTGACGCGTTTGTTTACATCACGTGACGCGTTTGTGGAGAGAGTTTTTGTTTTTACATCAAGTGACGTTGAAAGCGACAGGTTTCTTTAAAATTATGTTTGTAAACGTAAACCTAACTTTAATAATACTTGTAAATTTGTTTTAGATAAAAGAAAATTTTTAAATGTATCTAAAAAGTTTAGTTATTGAAGTATTTGTAAAGATTCAAAGCACCTAAGTCCCTGTTTAACCCTAGCTTGTGTGTATTTAATTTTAAAATCCAGTATTTTTCTTTCTTTCTGCGTGTGTATGTAGAACTAAAATTGGAGTCTATTAGTAAACATTTGCAATTTTCTAAGGTGTGACTCGGTTGATTGAAATGTGCTCCTACTGGGGAATATTGATTATTTTGACGTATATTAAGTTTGTGATTATTGAAGCGAAAGGGATAATTCTAAAAAATGTTTATAATCATCCGCAGACAGATTTGTTTCGATATATATATATATATATATATATATATATATATATATATATATATATATATATATATATATATATAGCTTTGATACAGCGAAAAAGATCTGTCTTCGGATGACTATATATATATATATATATATATATATATATATACTATAGTCATCCGCAGAGAGATCTGTTTCGCTGTATCACAGCTATATATATATATTCTACCGGCCATAATTATTCGGCCATCCCAGTTTTTAAAAACATGATGTATTTCATACATAACTATATAATAGTAGAAATAAACAAATACTGTCAAAAAACACATTTTTAAACTAAAAATGTTTTAATATTCTTTCCTATAGTCATGCGCAGACAGATCTGTTTCGCTGTAACCCAGCTCGTCAGTACGGCTTAGACTCCGATCGCTTCCTAACCCAGGATTGAAAACCGACCGAACCGGCGTCAGTCGGCGATTCTACCCCTAGGCTGTGAGCGTCCGGTAGAAAAAGGCAGGCTTTTTAGCGCGTATAAACACGCCCAATAGCTAGGGTGCTCTAATTCATTATCGAATGAGCGATAATGAATTTCCGTGTCGCAATGTACAATTGATACATAAATATAATTATATATATATATATATATATATATATAGAGAGAGAGAGAGAGAGAGAGAGAGAAAGAGAGAGGAGAGAGATAGAGAGAGATAGACTAAATTATTTTTATCCCAAAAAGCAATATAAATATATTTCTGTCTTTAAATAACAAGCATTGACCGTGAAGAATGAATCAGCTAATCAAACTCTTATCAGGAATACGACAAGGCGAGAAATAAGAGCCCTGATACATTGTATTTCTACTGAGACTATATGCAGCAGGTGGGCAAGCACAGATGTAAAGAAGTGGATATTCCTGTCTATCAGGAGAAACTTTATCCGGCAGCCAAGCCTCTGATCAGGAGATTGGCGGTTTTGAGGAGCGGAGAACCACCACTTAATTGGTGCTGTTCCCAGGTTCACACCGGACACGTGATGAAAGCTAGCACCTGTTAGGCTCCCAGCTATGGGTAAATAGTTAACGCCCTAATAAAAAACACTATGAAGGTACAAAAACATATTTTTAGAGTAAATAATTCCAGGAATAATATTTTATATAAAAGATGCCTACAATACATATTTATAGGAAAATGATCAACAATGCATTTTATAGTCGAATGACCAACAATTCATTTTATTGTAAAATGGTCAACAATACATTTTATCTATAGTTGAACATATATAATCGCGTTCAAAATATATTTCATTAAATACGTAATTTTGTTGAAATTCTTTAGATTTCGACATTAAATGACCCAGAGAGATGTTGATATGCCGCTAAACAAAATCAAACAAACCAACAAAAAAGCGAACTCTGATAATTTAATCCTTTTTTGCTACATAAATAAAAAGAAATGTCCCATTTTATTTCCAGCGAGCTATGCATTGATAGCTTAGCTCAGTCAGTTAAGTACCATACGTGATACTCGCTTGGATGATCATGTCTCGAAAGAGATATGACAGACTGAGCGGTAGGTTGCTATTACTTTCTGCGGTAAACTGGTTGTCAACCAAGGATACAGAAACAAAGCCGTCCTGTTATTTGACCCATAGCTAGAGGGGAGAGACAGATTAATACGATTCCCAGAGGTATTTGCGTGTAAGTAAATGAAAGAAATCCAACTGGAATTCGAACTCTGGTCACCGATTTCTCGTTCAGAGCCGATATCTGCACCAAAAAACGCGCATTTTAGCTACGCTGATGGTGCACGGGGAAAAAGAAGTCTCTGAGGTTCTTTTTTTTTTTAAATTTCCTTCATTTAAATTTTTTCCTTCATATTTGTTCTTCCTCTCATTCTGTGATATTTGTGCATTTCATTCATCGATGTCTCAGCTGTCTTCTTCTTCTTCTTTTTCTTCTTCTTCTTCTTCACCTTCTGCTTCTTCTTCTGAAACTTTTTCTTCTTCTCCTCCTCCTCTTTCTTTGTCTCCCCTTTGGCTTCTTCTCTTTCTTTCTTTTATTCTTCTTCTACTTCTACTTCTTGTTCTTCTCTTTCTCCGCCTATTTTTTCCTCTTATTCCTCTCCCCTATTGCTTCTCCTACTTCTTCGTTTACTTCTTCTTCACCACCTTCTTCTTCTCTTGCTTTTTCTCTACATCCTCTTCTTTTTCTACTCTTCTTTCTTTTTTAACTATTCTTTCTTCTTTTCTCTTCTCCTTCTTCTTTTTCATTTTCTTCTTCTCCTTTTTCTACTTCATCTTCCTCTTCTTCTTCTTTTTCTTTCCACTTATTCTTCTTCAAAATTTTTTTTCTTCTTCTTCTTCTTGTTCCCGTCCTCCTTTTTTTTGTCTCACCTTTTGCTTCTTCTTTTCCTTCTTCTTCTTCTACTTCATGTTCTTCGCTTTCTTCCCTTCTCTTTTCCTCCTCTTCTTTTGCTTTATTATTTCTTCGAAATATTTTTCTCCTTCTACTTGGCCTCACCTTTTTCTTTTCTTACTCTTCCTTTACATCTTCTTCTTTTTCTTCTCTTCCTTCTTTTCAACTCCTTCTTCTTCTTTACCACCCTCTTTCCTTCTCTCCTCCTCCTCCTCCTTCTTCTTCTTTTTAGACACATTTTCTTCTTCTCAGCGTCTTTCTTCTTCTTTCTTCTTCTTCTTCTTATCCTCCCTCTTTCCTTCTCTCCTCCTCCACCTCCTTCTTCTTCTTCTTCTTCTTCTTCTTTAGATTCATTTTCTTCTCCGCGTCCTTCTTTTTCTTCTTTCTCTTCTTCATCTTATCCTCCCTCTTTCCTTCTCTCTTCCTCCACCTCCTTCTTCTTCTTTAGATACATTTTCTTCTTCTCAGCGTCTTTCTTCTTCTTTCTCTTCTTCTTCTTATCCTCCCTCTTTCCTTCTCTCCTCCTCCACCTCCTTCTTCTTCTTCTTCTTCTTTAGATTCATTTTCTTCTCCGCGTCCTTCTTTTTTTCTTTCTCTTCTTCATCTTATCCTCCCTCTTTCCTTCTCTCCTCCTCCTCCTTCTTTTTCTTTTTAGATACATTTTCTTCTTCTCAGCGTCTTTCTTCTTCTTTCTTCTTCTTCTTCTTATCCTCCCTCTTTCCTTCTCCTCCTCCTCTACCTTCTTCTTCTTCTTCTTTAGATGCATTTTCCTCTTCTCCTCAACCTTCTTCTTCTTCTTTCTTCTTCTTCTTCTTATCCTCCCTCTTTCCTTCTCTCCTCCTCCTCCTTCTTCTTCTTTCTTCTTCTTCTTCTTATCCTCCCTCTTTCCTTCCCTCCTTCTTCTTCTTCTTTAGATTCATTTTATTCTTCTCCGCGTCCTTCTTTTTTTTCTTCTTCTTCTTCTTCTTCTTCTTCTTTTTCTTGTTCTTCTTCTTCTATTTCTTCTTTTGCTTCTTCTTCTTTTCAAATATATTTTGTTCATCACCTTCATATTCTTATTCTCCTCTTCCTCCTCCACCTACTCCTTATTCTCCTTCTCCTCATTCACCATCTAGTTCTTTTCTTCTTTTTTCTTTCTTCTTCATCATCATGATCTTATTATTATTATTATTATTATTCAAATTTACTTTTTGTTCATCACCTTCTTATTCTCCTTCTCTCCCTCCTACTTCTTTTTTTTCTTTTCTGCATTTACCGTCTACTTCTTTCGCCCTTTCTTCTTCTTCTTCTTCTTCTTCTTCTTCTTCTTCTTCTTCTTCTTCTTCTTCTTCTTCTTCCTTTCAAATCCTTCTTTATGTTCATCTTTCTTATTCCTGCCCGACAAAAAATCCTTTTATTCATTGCCGTCAATCCGAATGTCTGTATTTGTAAACATCACACACGCAAAACGAACGTTGCAAGTCATTTCAGTGCTCTCTACCCGCAAGCCACCCTCAATCCACCCCTTTCTTCAACTGCACAAGCAACGAGATCAGCAAACTGAAATGAACAGAAGCACGTGTTGAACATGCGTTCACACAATTCCGACAAAAAGAATCAGAGTAAAATTCCTCACAAACTTATATATATATATATATATATATATATATATATATATATATATAGCATCATAGCCCGGCGTTGCCCGTGCAACACAGAACATTTTTAATTAGAAGATTAATTCAGCGTGTTGCGATTTCCGAGCGCTTGTAGTCGCCGCCTCACTTTAAAGCTCAGTTATATAAAAAAATAATTACATTAAAAATTGTTGCTTAAAAATTGTTCAACTCCATTAAAAAATATATTTTTTATTTTGGTTTGCGTAAACGTGAGTTGATGTTTTGTGTGAAATTGTAAACAACATTGAGTTTGTTTTCGTTTCAAAATTACGGGGGAAAATATTTACATTTGTTTTTGTTGACTAAATGAATTTCAGAAATTTTGGAAGAATATTTAAAAATGTAGATATTTAATTTTAGAAGAAAAAGTTACATGAATGCCACACGAATTACAGACAGTTGATTTCCTGCATGAAATATTTAGCAGAAAAAAGCTTTATTTTTTTTTTGTTTAATTTTATTTTCTGAAGTATGAAATATTAAAGCTGAATAAAAAATGACTTAAATAATTAAATTATCCATTTACACTTTTTTTTACATATTTTGTATTTGTTTGAAAAAACACTTTTTCTGTTTAAATATATCTTTTGTTTCAAAATTATGGGGAAAATCTTTACATTATTTTGTTGACCAAATGAATTTTTAAAACGTTTGAATAAAAATTATATATAAAGGCTCATTTTTTTTAGTCGGGTTTGAGACGTGTGAGAGAGAGTATTCGTAGAGATCTGTACCAGTTATCGGAGTGTACCGGAACTGATACGTAAGTTACCGAGAGATACCGAGGTTACCCAGAGACTACCGCTTCAGAAGTCCACTCAGCTAGAATAATATACACGGATATACTATTTCCAACGACTTCACTTCAAGAATTTTATATATTTATTCTTTACTAATAGTACTCCTGGATTTACTAACCTGCGTTCAAGTTTCTATATTACGTTCAGTATAACTGTTGCTGGCATTTTCCTCTGCAACTATGACACTGTCAGATCTCTGCCTTCGGGTAGTGGGCGCTCTCTGCTTCCGAGCAGAAAGCACTAACCCAGTCGTGGTTCCGTCGAAGGGTAGAATCACGACTGGGAAAAAATAGACATTTTTTGGCCCGTCTATATGGCCGGGAAGACCCACAATAAATAGA
>JBBBDQ010030747.1:415000-432500 GCA_037127315.1 Ascarosepion bandense | reverse complement strand
GCCCCCTGCGCACCGGTGGAGGTACCACCTTGCTTGGGATGAAACGATTAAAATATATATATATATAGTAATTTTAAATTTTTAAATTATTTGTTTCTGATGAAGGAGCGAGGACGGTCTGAAATATAATATATATATATATATATATATATATATAATAATACTATATATATATATATATATAGTATATATAGTATATATTGGTGAATGCGAAACAATATATATATATATATATATATATATATATAATAATACTATATATATAGTAATTTTAAATTTTTAAATTATTTGTTTCTGATGGAGCGAGGACGGTCGAAATGATATATATATATATATATATATATATATATATATAATAGAAATAAACAAATACTGTCAAAAAATACATTTTTAAACTTACAACTTTTTAGTAGTTTTTCCTATACATATTAAGACAGTATACGTGGATCATCATTATGTTATATATATATATATATATATATATATATATATATATATATATATATATAATATATGTTATATTATGTTATATATATATATATATATATATATATATATAATTTTCTGCAAAGCTACATATACGTGTAATTGTATTTTTATAATCATTTCACCCCAAGCAAGGCAATATTTGCACTAGTGCGCAGGGGGTTACAATGAAATAAGGCAGATGACAGAAAAGAAAAAAAAGTATAAGTGATTTTGTAGAAAAGGGAAGAGAGAGGTGGGAGTCACGGAGATAGAAGATGACAATTGACGTTGCATTTAAACTTTTGGAGATTGTAGCTATCAGAAAAACAAGAATGGGGAAGAGATTTCCACAGAAAGACGTGCGCGAAATGAAATCGATGGAGTTAAATTGGCGCTTAAATTTGCATAATTGGACGGTTAAAGGGTGAGACCTTATTGCCAATATAGTTGCACAGGTAAATTGATGAGGACGAGACACCAGTGAATAAAGCTCGCCAAAGCATAAGCCGTGAAAACATCTGTAGAAAAGACAGGCATAGGTTACATTCGGTCGATGAGAACTTGGCTGAAGACAAGCAGTCAAAAATTTGTCGAGAACACAGAGATGAACAGCATAAGAACCTGAATCAGATATGACAACAGTATTCAATGCAGGGACGAATGGCAGATTTATAAATGTGCAAGATGGATTCTGACAAGAACATCGAGATAAATAGCAGGAGCACCCGACCAGATATGGCAACAGTATTCAATGCACAGACGAATGGCAGATTTATAAATGTGCAAGATGGATTCTGACAAGAACATCGAGATAAATAGCAAGAGCACCAGACCAGATATGGCAACAGTATTCAATGCACAGACGAATGGCAGATTTATAAATGTGCAAGATGGATTCTGACAAGAACATCGAGATAAATAGCAAGAGCACCAGACCAGATATGGCAACAGTATTCAATGCACAGACGAATGGCAGATTTATAAATGTGCAAGATGGATTCTGACAAGAACATCGAGATGAATAGCAGGAGCACCCGACCAGATATGGCAACAGTATTCAATGCACGGGAGGATGGTTGATTTATAAATGCGAAAGATGGATTCTGATTAGAAAATACTTCCTATTGATTTAATACGTTTATTCCACTTGAGATCAGCTGATAGAGTGAGGCCGATTAGCCGCAGTGTATTGCTTTCGGAGAGACAAGTGTGTTCCATATTAATGGAAGGTAGGAAAGCTTCCCTATGTTTGTTAAAAGAAAGCAGTTTTTCTTTAGAAGCATTAAAAATTACGAGCTCTTTCTTACTACAATCCATCACACATTGGAGGTTTATTCCAAGAGCAGAGACTATATCAGCTTCGATGGTCGTTAGCACGTGAAAATTAAACCTGGTGAAACGGAAGCCTAATGTTTTTCAGAAAATACTTTGTTGGATGTGACATGCTGAATCATTTTAGCATTGATAATAGCCAAAAATCAGTAACAGGCTGATAGGTCGATAGTTAGGGGAGTCAAAGGACTCTCCAGAGTTTTAAAAGACAAGAACTGCAGAAAAGGTCTTCCAACAAGTAGGGAAGCAAGAGACAGTAAGGAAACAGTTATGGAGTTTGGAGAGGACAAGATAGATTTCAGGGGCACATTTCTTAAGAACGATGACTAAAATACCATAACATCGTTTTATGGGAGTCAAGCTTAGAAATATTGTTAGATATTAGATATAACCCCCACTACTGAGATAGATAGATAGATAGATAGATAGATAGATAGATAGATATGAACAGACTGAGATAGATAGATAGATAGATAGATAGATATGAACAGACTGAGATAGATAGATAGATAGATAGATAGATAGATAGAATGGGGGTTAAATATTTATCGCTCTAATGGACCTCGCCTCTAGGAGAGAAGTCGGTGTGGGTACTCTAGATGAGTCAATTGTGGCATTCTAAAAGAATATGCGAGCAAAGCACTCATCCCTGACCGATGTGGATATGAGAACCTCAAAATTATTGAGTAGTGGGGGAATTGAAAATTTGCTGTTGTTTAGCACATATATGCTGATCCGATAGTAGCCCTAACAGCCAAACTTTCAGGATTCTATACGCTGCTTCATTCTATTAAAAAACAACAGCTTAGTATCGCTTAAGACCCGCTTGGATTCATTGCAAGCAGAGAGAAAAAGACGCCTATTATGGTCAGTCAGTCGTTAAAGCCGGAAGAATTGGTTCTTGTGAGCAATGTCGACCGAGCAAGCAGGAAACATCCAAAGGGGTAGAAAGTCGAAATCAACTGGATGGGATGAAAGCATCAATGCTGGCTCTTACCCAAGAGGAGACATCCGATGAAGAATTCAAAAGGGAGTCTAAAACGTTTGTTCAAAGGATATCGCAAAGAAAGTAGCTGGGTGCCGCCCAGTCAGCTCTTTGAGAGCTGTATGACATTCTGATGATGGGAGTTTTCAGGAAGGCGTGCGAGTGGAAGGATTTATTAATAGAAACTACTACATGATCAGAGTTGCCAAGAGGGTAGTGTTACGACCGTCTAGCATACGTAGTGGTGTGTTTAAAAGGACTGACGAAAACCACGTAATATGCAAAAACAACATTTATTTCACATATAAATGCAGCCTTTGTGAAAACTGCAACAAATTAAAAACGAACATAAAATAAAATACAAAAAACAATACATTTTGAAGGTACAAAAATCATTTAAGAGATTAAAACTTTAGGGAAGATTTATACTTGAGCCGAGTTCAAATCCCAGTTGAAGTCATTGCATTCACTTACGCGCAAATACCCTTGGGAAAGGTATTAATCCGTCTCTTCCTTCCAGTTATGGGTTAAATAACAGGACAGATTGGGTTCTATAGCCTTGGTCGGCAACCAGTCTACCGCAGAAAGCAATGGCAACCTACTTCGGGATAATCTTCCGCCTAGTCAGTCATGTCTCTTTAGAGACATGATCGCCCATGCGTTTACTACGTATGGCACTTAACTGACTGACTGAATATAATAGTCGAAAACATGATTAAGGCTTCTACTGGGCATAAAGTCGGAGATCAGTTTTATATTGTAATGAAGTAATAAACTGACCCACTAATTACTACTTAATAATATAATACATCTCTTCCCCCTCTAGCTATGAGTTAAATAACAGAACAGATTGTGTTCTATAGCCTTGGTCGGCAACCAGTCTACCGCAGAAAGCAATGGCAACCTACTTCGGGATAATCTTCCGCCTAGTCAGTCATGTCTCTTTCGAGACATGATCGCCCAAGCGTGTATCACGTATGGCAGTTAACTGACTGACTGATACTTAATTTACGATGACTGAGTGGTTTTATATATAAGAAAAATCAGTAAAATGTTTTGGGTTTTAACATTTACGAAGTAGGGCAGAAATTGTTCTTAGAAAATAATAGCAAAGCTTTAAAAATACATTTATAAGGTGCTGAAAAACACTTAGCTTAAACTCAACTTTAGAAAGAAAAACAAAAAAAAATTACCTTTTCTGGCATAGTGCTAGCGGCCGTTAACTAAAGCCAGTGTCTAGTAGCAGGGAGAAAAACTAGGGCGTGACCATCCTCTTTGCCGTCCGGAGCTGAAAATGCCGTTTTAGGCATTTGGCCTGAGATTGTGTATTCCTACGCCGGAGGTATAAGGGAGCGGTCAAGGAAGGGTACTAATTTGTCTGGCGATATTATCCTAATGGGTGAGAAAGCCACTGGTAATGGAATACAGGGCTGACTTTGCGGAGAAACGAACCTGCTGATTTTGCGAAATGGGACCTGGTCGCAACAATAATTTAGGCCTACTTTATAGGGTAACTTGGCGGCAGCCACAGGTTGAGCTGTATAGCATGGCAAGAACCAGGTATAGAAGTGAAATAATTCTAGCAGTGAACCGAGTCCATTAGGATTATTGGGGAAACTTATAGGGAACTATATGCTGCCGAGCTTGAAAAGGAACAATCCGTGGCAGACTGGGGTAAGAAATGGCTCTTGAATTTTAATGCTACCAAAACGAAGCTGCTATCTATTAACCATCACAGACAATCACTTCTACCTCGCATTAACATGATCAGGCTAGTCTTCCTGAAAGCAAATCACTACGCCTCCGCAGCTTAACCCTCAAAACAGACCTCAACTGAAATGACTATATAAATCCATAGCTAAACCTGCTGCTAGGAAAATCGATTCTCTCTGTAGGGCCAGGAAGTTTCTCCCGTCTAAAACCATCCTGCACATATATTAATTTACCATCCGCCCGTGCATTGAATATTGCTGCCATATCTTGTCGAGTGCACCTGCTATCCACCTAGGGGTCCTTGACCAAATCCAAAGGAGAATCTGTAATATGATAGATCCCGACTTGGCAGCTAGGATACAGTCACTTTCTCACCGGCGCAATGTAGCTTCCTTGTGTCTCTTCTACAAATACTTTCACGGCTTCTGCTCCGATGAACTTAGCTCACCGGTTCCCCCTATATATAAATTTACTCGAACCACAAGATTAGCAACTAGGTCCCACCCTTTTACTGTGAAACCAATAAGTTGTAAGCCCAAATTTTACTCCATTAGCTTCTTTTCTCGCACTTCCCGCCTGTGGAATTCCCTTCCATTTACTTGCTTTCCCGACAGCTATAATCTCCAAGAAATTAATGTAAAGTCAATAGTCATCTCCTATCTCACTAGCCTGCATTCTCTCTCTCATGCTCCTTTCTCTGTCAACTCCACCAGTATTCTCATCCTTTTCTTACCCACTTCCTGACACCCCCTATAACTTGTCACTCTTTCTCATAACTTTCCTCCTATGTAACCCCCGGCAAAACAGTGGCAATAAAATGCCTTGCTTGGGGCGATATTATTATGATAATAATAACTGCCCACCATTTGCGTGAGAGTGATGACGTAAATTATTTGATAGTTTTAGCAAGGAGCAAGGTTCGACTATCGTCTTGTTCAGCTTTTTCCCTTGCCTTTAAATAGTGGAAGAGATTTATCCCTCGTTTCCTGTTTAGGATTAGGTTTCCGGTTCCTTTTAAATTTTAAATCCGCCTTATACTTCTAATGTTTCGAATTCATTAAATCTTAACCTTGAGATGAGAGCCGTTGTCTTTCTTGCTTAGACCCCAAGAACTTCGCTTGTTGCCCTTTTCGTATGCTCATACAACACAAAACAGTAAACATCTATCTTGAGTGGCACTTGGGCGCTTTTATTAAGTTAACATCTATATATATATATATATATATATATATATATATATATATATAGTCATCCACAGACAGATCTGTTTCGCTGTATCACAGCCCAACAGTACGGTTAGACATCTGAATGCTTCTTGACAGAATTGAAACCCGACCGAATTGACATCAGACAGCGATTCTACCTCTGATTTATCACACACACACACACACATACACACACACACACACACACACATATATATATATATATATATATATATATATATTATTTGTTTTCGTTAAATAATTTTATGTGATTGGATTTTGAGTTTATTGTTTTGATTCTAGATATAGGTATGTGTCTGAACACTTTAGGGTGTGGTGATAATGATAATATACACGCTAAAGAGTCTTTCTTCTTCTACCCAACGCCCATAGCCCAGAGGTAGAATCGTCGACTGACGCCAATTCGGTCGGTTTTCAATCCTGGGTTAAAAAGCAATCGGAGTCTAACCGTACTGATGAGCTGTGATACAGCAAAACAGATCTGTCTGCGTATGACAATATATATATATTACAATTTATATATATATTTATATATGAATATAGGGTACGTATGGATGGAATAATATTCCTTGCCCAAAAGAACATTATTCTTAAAAAAGTGCTCAATAAAAGTAGAGCTAATAATATTCATTCAGAAATTATAACATGGATATTTTCCAATATATTCCAATGCTATTTTGTTACGAAACTTCTTGTGTCTAATCATTTCATAAGACACAAGAAGTGTCGAAACAAAATAGCTACTTTTGTAGTGATATTATAACATATCCATGTTATAATTTCTGAATAAATATTATATATATATATATATATATATATATAAATTGTAAAATTTTATTTTATTTTTTTCAAAACCAAAATATACTTCTTTAACAAACGAAGGGAGATCATAAGTATGTGCCGCCATAGAAATTAGTATAAATTACAATATTTACCCTATTCCCCAAAAAAATTCTTCTAAAAGTTTGCCAAACAGTTACTTCCCCACCACCTACCACTACTACGTCAAGGGCAGGCCACATACCTCCCACCAGCAAGCAGGAATTACTACTAATTCCATCTCCCATCCCCACCCAATGAAAACTAATACATTCCAACCCCTTCCTTTACCTAAGCTAAGCTCTGGGCTTAGAATTTTTCTTCATTCCATCTTTATAAGAGATTAAAGAATGCATGTCTTACAATGACATATTGAAAATGGCTTTTTCCCCCCACTAAGTTATATCTTAATTTACAGATAAAAAATTTATATATATATATATATATATATATATATATATATATATATATATATATATATAAATGGAACTTTGTCTCTGTGTGTGTGTGTCTGTTTGTGTGTGTGTGTCCGTTACCTATAGACTCCGAAACGGCTGAACCGATTTTCTTGAAAATTTATACAGTTGTACTATATGCGTCTGCGAGTGTTCTTAGCTAGGTTTTGTGTCGAGCTACCTCCGATAAATATCGAAAACCGATAATCGAAAAATCGGGTTATAGAAGGAATGGCCCGATTTTAATCAAATTTCATACACTCATAGACAAAGACATAAGAAACGATATTCAGAAGTTTCAAGATTGCGTTTCTTACAATAGTGCCGAAAATCGATAACATATATATATATATATATAAAAGGCAAGATGTTTGTCTGTGTGTCTGTTTATCTGCTTGTATATCTGTATTTTGTTCAGCCCTTTTATTTTAGTTTTTGCTTCGGGTTTAGCTCTATGTAAGTATAATTGTAGTTCTTAGTCTCAGCCATGATACCATTTACTCAGAGGACTTATTTAGCCTTCAAAATTCAGTTTACGACGAAAAAAACTCATTTGATATCGATACCAGGAAATCAAAAATTGACTTACATCCATTCATTTTTCTTGCAATCTATGGTTTCGCTTTAACTGGAAACAACTATTGCTTTTTAGTCTTTCGTGCCAACGTCCAAAAAGTCTGAGCTCCAGGACCATGGATTAGTTTCAAAGCTTCCATTACACCCGAGGAACGCCTGGCTATACTGCTAGTATATATATATATATATATATATATATATATAAAGACCTTGATTAAGATATCGCTGTTTTCTTATAGATGTCATTACCAGAACGGCATAGGTGTAATTTCAGGTAGGAATTGCTATAAGCAAGCTTAAAATTCAGTGTATATCATTTCGTGCAAACAACTTTTTTTCATAGCTTTAAAAACAAAGGTGTTTGTGTGTAAGTGAATGCAATGAATTCAACTGGAATTCGAACTCGGCTTTCCGATTTCTCTCTCCGTGACGATATCGACTGCACCGCAACGCACACCCGTGTTCGAATTCCTGTCGAATTCGTTGCTTTTATTTACACGCAGATACCTTTGGGAAAGATATTAATCCGTCTCTTCTCCCTCCAGCTATGAGTTGAATAGCAGAACAAATTAGATTCCATAGCCTTGGTTGGCAACCAGCCTACCGCAAAAAGTAACAGCAAAACCTTCCGGGAAAATCTTCTGGCATGTCAGTCATGTCTTTTTCGAGAAATGATCGCCCAAGTGTGTACTACGAATGCCACTTAAGTGACTGACTCCTCATTACTGTTTTTCATTTTCTCTCACGCAGTAACCTCTTACGTCTTAGTGGGTTTATTTCCTTGTTTGGGGTGAAATGATAAAAAGATGTCTCTTGTATTCGAACAAAAAGAAAAATAAATATACCATGCTTTGGGATTAGATAGTGGGCTGAAAAGTGTGATAAAATGTCTCTTAAACGTGTAGTTTAAAGGTTTTTCATCTAAACCAACGCATTTTGGTCGTCAGTGTGGTTAGAGATGAAACAATTTAACTATGGGAACCGCGAATAGTGCCGAAGCCGAAAACCGACAAATTCAAGCTAAAATTAAATTCATACGCACCATGGTCGTTGCACGCCGCAAACGTCGAATCTTGTTCGCTTCCGTGATTGTAGTTAGTGCCAACAAAATGTGCTGCTCATTCATTACATAGGGCTTTTTTCTTCGTCAAATTGTTCTTTTAGGTTCGTAAATGTTTATTTGCTTTTTGTTACTTCTCCTTGTGTTCTTTTTGCCAGTAAACTTTTTTTTTTATTTTTGTATGTTTTTCGTGGACTTGACTTTTATTCTCCTCGACTCGTACAGAAGATTTTGACGGCTACGTTTGGAAATTTTCTGTTTCTTTTGTCTTATCTTATATTTTTTCTTTCTCCACTTAACAATTTCGGATTTTTTTTCAACTCCTCAAAGCTGTTGTATTTCCCACTCCTTTTTGATTTACGTTAGCAATTTTCTCTCTTTCCTTTCTCATCGCGGCCATTTGTATTCGGAACTAGAGATTGTCGATTTTTATACGCACATTACGTTCTGCTTGTGTATTACCAATTTTATCGTCGCTCTTTTCAAATTTGGTTTTATTCTGAGCCATAATTTAACCTTAAATACCATGTTTCATCAATACCACATTAAAATCTTTGAATTTTTCTCTTGTGACAAGTCTTCGAATCTATTCTGTTAATTCAACCAAATAATATAAAGTTACTTATCGCAAATATTAATTTAGTCCAATAAATTATAAAATTTAAATCGAAGTTTGTTTGCTTTTTATTATATTTTTTGCACTCTTTGAAAATGATCAATCGAAAATCAAAATTTCTGTAGCTTGCCATGAATTTGCTGGAGATACACCCTTGTGAAAATTAATTGAAACAAAACCAATAAGGTCTTCCTAGGATCTTTCACATTTTCCCTGATCACGTATACGTCGTCTTTTGGCGTTGTTTTTCTTTGATGACAGCATTTTCCTCTACTTTTAAAACTGAAATAGATAGATAGATAGATAGATAGATAGATAGATAGATAGATATGAACAGCGTTAAATAGATAGATAGATAGATAGATAGATAGATAGATAGACAGACAGACAGACAGACAGATAGATAGATAGATAGATAGATAGATAGATAGATAGATAGATTTTTTTTTTTTAATCATTTCACCCCGAGCAAGGTAGGAACGCCACTGATGTGCAGGGGGTTACATAAATGTAAAAAGATTAATTAGAAAAGAGTGAGGAGTACAAGCTAGTTAGAAAGGAACAATAGAAAGCTGAGAAAGCAGGTGCAATGACAGGTACATGGGCGGAGAGAAAGGGAAGGTTATACAGGGGAGGGGAGAGAGCTAGAGGCCAGTGGTTAGTAGGTGAGTATTAACTTTGCTTTTAAATTTCTGGAGGTCGTAGCCGTCAGGAAAGCAAGAATACGGGAGTGAGTTCCACAGGCAGGAAGTGCGAGAGAGGAAGCTGCAGGAGTAGAATTGTCGTCTGCGTTTGGCTAACCTGACTGTGAATGGGTGGGACCCAGTTGCCAGTCTGGTTGAACGGGTAAACACCTGTTGAGGAGGCATCAGTGACTTAAGCTCATCCGAGCAGAAGCCATGAAAGTATTTATAGAAGAGACAGAGGGAGGCCACATTTCGACGATGGGAAAGTGGCTGCAGACGAGTCGCCAGATCAGTACCTATCACATTACAGACTCTCCTTTGGAGCTTGTCAAGAACACTGAGGAGAACGGCAGGGGCATCTGACCATAAATGGCAGCAGTACTCCATGCACGGACGGATGGTTGACTTGTATATATGCAGGA
This sequence comes from Ascarosepion bandense, assembly GCA_037127315.1. Lineage (NCBI taxonomy): Eukaryota > Metazoa > Mollusca > Cephalopoda > Sepiida > Sepiidae > Ascarosepion > Ascarosepion bandense. Next base: position 422,142 of record JBBBDQ010030747.1, on the reverse strand, counting down.
TGGATTCAGGTGGAAAAAACATCCTGGATCGACATAGTGACCCAATCTTCTTACCAGTAGATTTTGCTATGGATTCAATATAGTGCTTCCATTTGAGGTCTGAGGACAGGGTAAGTCCGAGGAGGCGTAGATATGAACAGCGTTTTATCTTATAGAGATAGATAGATAGATAGATAGATAGATAGATATGAACAGCGTTTGATAGATAGATAGATAGATAGATAGATACATACATACATACATACATACATACATACATACATACAGTGGGTTAGTCGGTTTAGTCCCCGGCATTCTGACAAAAATAATTTTTTAATTATTCAGACATTTGTCAAATAAGAGGGTCTGACTTCTCTAGTTCCCTGAGTGTATGCTAGTAGGGCAGTGGGTAGGGGAGATAATTCGTATTGTTGAGCTGCAACTGAAACTAGGTTCGTCTAATCACTTCCACACAGGGAATCCAGCTTCAGTTTTGGAGATTTCTACAGAGTTGTGTGAAACTTACCAAGTGACATTTTATTTTTTCTTCAGGTTCTCTCAGTGGTCAAAGCTGGATATGCGGAAGGCTTGAAGGGGCATGGCACATAGAAGAAGAAGAAGAAGAAGAAGAAGAAGAAGAAGAAGAAAAGAAGTAGAATCATTTAGTTTTCAATATAGTTAAAATAAATTTTTTATTTTTAAAAATTCAATTTAAAAAAGTTATCCATAATGAGTGGAGGTATTTAATAGATAGAAACAAGCTAAGATAGATAGATAGATAGATAGATAGATAGATAGATAGATAATGAACAGACTGAAATAGATAGATAGATAGATAGATAGATAGATAGATAGATAGATAATGAACAGACTGAGATAGATAGAATAATGTTTACCTAGGATCTTTCACACTTTCCCCGATCGTATATATGTCGTCCTATGACGTTGTTTTTTTCCTTCCGACCGCCTTTTCTCCTTTCGTATTGGACTGATTGATCCAGTTTATTTATTGCATTGATGACCCGACTGACAGTATAAAGGTGGAAACCAACAATATCCGCGGCCTTTTTGTAATGCTTGCCGGTGTACTCGTGCAGCGTTACAATTATCGTACGCTTTCTTACAGTAACGTCCATCGCAATCAATGGCACTAGGACAACTAATCGACAGTCTAGACAAAAGTGTGTTGGCGTGATGCAATCACCGTTGACGCAATATTTTTAAAGCCAAACAAATTTCATCGTACACGCCAACATAGATTCATATTACTGTAAATTATTGCAAATTATTGAGGTAAAAACAGTTTACATTTTTTAAGTAATAAGCAGAATCAGGCCATGTAAAGGACAAGAACAGTGCGGTTTCGTCAAAGACACTGGAACAAGAAATGCCATATTTATGATTAGGACGCTCTCTGAAAGAGCAATACTAATGAAGAAGGAATTATACTTGTGCTTTATTCATTATGAGAAGGCATTTGACAAAATACGCCACAAAGTATTGATGGAGATGCCTTGACATATTTGGGAAAGACTTTTTTTTTTTTTTTAATCATCTCACCCCAAGCAAGGCATTCCACTGCCACTATTGTGCATGGGGCTACATAGGGGAAGGTAAAGAGAAGGAGTGGTTAGACATAGGGAATGTCAGGAGAAAGGTGACAGATGAGTAAGGATACCGAGGATGAGGGTTGGGCAGATGGGAAGAGTGTTTGATAGAATGGGAGCAGGTTAGTGTGTTAGGAGGTGTCTATTGACCTTACATTTAAACTCCTGGAGATTGTAGCAGTCGGGGAAGCAATCGTTTGGAAGAGAATTCCACAGTCGGGAAGTGCGAGGAAAGAAACTGTTGGAGTAGAAGTTACGGCTGCATTTTATCGGTTTCACTGTAAAAGGGTGGGATCTAGTTGCTAATCTAGTATCTCGTGCAAATTCGTATTTAGGGGGCACCAGTGATCTAAGTTCATCGGAGCAGAAGCCGTGAAAGTATTTATAGAAGAGACACAGCGAAGCCACCTCTCGCCGGTGGGAGAGAGACTGCAGGCGGTCTGCCAAGTCGGTATCTATCACATTACAGACCCTCCTCTGAACCTTATCGAGAAGCCCGAGGGGAACAGCAGGGGCACCCGACCAGATATGGCAGCAGTATTCAATGCACGGAGTAATCAAGAATCTTTACTGGCAGCAAACCGCTTGTATACGGACAGGTAACGAATTCAGCAGATATACAGAGATAGACAAGGTGTAAGACAAGGATGCGTCTTTTCACCGGAACTGTTCAACATGTACAGTGAGAATATTTTGAGGGACCTAGAAGCTATGCCTGGATTTGTCACCGGAGGCCACAATTTAAACAACCTAAGGTATGCAGATGATACAGTGCTGATAGCAGACACAGAAAGGAAACTACAAGACCCCCTACAGAAGGTAACTGAAAAGAGTGACAAGAAAGGACTACAAATAAACTGCAAGAAAACCGAATGCATGGTCATCTGCAAAAACAGCAGCCCAATATGTCAAATACATGTCGGGGATACGAGAATCAAGCAGGTACAAAAATTTAAATACCTGGGAAGTGATCTAACAGAAGACGGAAAGTGCGACACAGAGCCGAAGGCGAATTGGCAGGGCGAAAGAAGCATTCCGGAAGTTGAGTAAAGTATTAAGAAACAGGAAAATTTCGCTAAAAACAAAGAAGAGAGTACTGGATTGCTATCTATTGTCAGTTCTTCAATATGGCAGTGAATGCTGGACAGTATCATCAAAGATGAAGGAAAAACTTGAAGCTACTGGAATGTGGTTCTACAGAAGGATGCTGGATATAAAGTGGGGGATCAATTCCGTATTACAATCAATATATAAACTGAACCCTCACTTTTTGGTCACAGTAGTTTCTATACATTTATATTCCTAAGATCCAAAAACACAAGGATGCATTCCAGGAGCTGAGAAGAGTATTAAGTAACATGACAATTTCGCTAAAAACAAAGAAGAGAGTACTGGATTGCTATCTGTTGTCAGTTCTTCAATATGGCAGTGAATGCTGGACAATATCATCAAAGATGAAGGAAAAACTTGAATCAACTGAAATGTGGTTATACAGAAGGATGCTGCGAATATCATGGATCGAGCATGCGAGCAATGATGAGGTTTTGGAAAGGATGGTAACGAAAAGAAAATTAATATTGAGCATCAGGAAGAGACAGCTGATATTCCTTGGACATACATTGAGAAATGAGCGCTTGGAGGACCTGATACTAACAGGCCAGATAGAGGAAAAAAGAGACAGAGGAAAGCAACGAAAAACATATTTGAAGGACCTAATCAGGTGGATGATGAAACGAGGGTTGCATGGTGTAATAGGAGAAGGCGTGCTAAGAGACACCAAGGATAGGGAGACGTGGAAAACCATGATCGCCTACAACCTGAAGGGACAGGGCACATAGAAGAAGAATAATAATAAGAAGTAAAAATGTGTTTTCGGTTCTATTTACAATCGGCTCCTTCCAATTATTTCTGTTCATCAGCCGCTTTGATAATATGAAACATAACCGTCATCGGCAACAAAATAACTGTTACAATAACAAAACAGATCTACCCACAATGAAAAACTAACCAGCAAATACAAATCAGTCGGTCGGTTAAGTGCCATACGTGACACACACTTGGGCGATCATGTCTCGAAAGAGACATAACTGATTGGGCAGAATATTATCCCGCAGTAGTTTGCCATTGCTTTCTGCGGTAGATTGCTTGCCAGCCATGGCTATACAACCCAATATGTCCTGTTATTTGACTCATAGCTAGAGGGGGGAATAGATGTATTATATTATTAAGTAGTAATTAACTGGGGATCAGTTTATTACTTCATAACAATATAAAACTGATTCCCCACTTTATGCCCAGTAGAAGCCTTAATCATGTTTCCAACTATTATATTCAGTCAGTCAGTCAGTGCCATACGTGATACACGCTTTGGGCGATTATGTCTGGAAAGACACATGACTGACTGAGCAGAAAATTTTGCCGGAGGTTGCCATTCCTTTCAATATTTACCCTTCTCCCCACTTGAGAGAGAGGTGCATTGCTTCCTGTGGTAGAGTGGTTGCCGGCCCACGTTAGCCAAAACAAATTCTAGCTCGACACCTGTGTTTTCGTACTTAATGACTACTCTTTGCGTCGCTCAGTGCAAAATACACTTTTTGCAAAATTCCACACCGACCAATCCTGTCATATTCACTGACAATTATAACCCAACGAATATACAAAAATATTTTAGAAGACATTTTCCTTGAATAAATTATGAAATAGAGTGTTGGAGGATCATGAAAGAATTTTGAATATATTTCTCCTTTTCTCGTAAATATTTTTTCTTTAACCAGCACAGACAAAATTTCCTGTCTACCACCAGAATGGATGACGATAATCTCTCCGTAAGCAACACAATGCACCTCATTCGCTCTCTCAAACGACCCCAAATGGAATGACTACATCGAATCCATAACCGCTTCTACTGCGAGGAAGGTTGGTTCACTGTGTCGGGACAGGAAGTTTTTCTCGTCAGAATGAGTTTCGCACATTTAAAAATTTACCATTCGTCCGTAACATTGAATAACGTTGCCATATCTGGTCGGGTGCTCCTGTTATTAACCTCGATGTTATATTCTTGCCATATCTGGTCGGGTGCCCCTGCTATTGATCTCGAGGCTCTCGTTAGAATCAATTTTACACATTTATACATCTAACATTCGTCTGTGCATTGAATAATGATGTAATAACTGGTCGGATGCTCCTGCTATTCATCTTGAGGTTCTCCTCAGAATCAATTTTACACATTTATAAATCTTCCATTCGTCCGTGCACTGAATACTGATGCCATATCTGGTCAGGTGCTCCTGCAATTCATCTCGATGTTCTCGTCAGAATCCGTCTTGCACAGTTATAAATCTACCATTCGTCCGTGCATTGAATACTGTTGCTATATCTGGTCGGGTGCTCCTGCTATTCATCTCGATGTTCTTGTCAGTATTCATCTTGCACATTTACAAATCTACCATTCGTCCGTGCATTGAATACTGTTGCCATATCTGGTCGGGTGCTTCTGCTATTCATCTCGATGTTCTCGTCAGAATCCATCTTGCACATTTATAAATCTTCCATTCGTCCGTGCATTGAATACTGTTGCCATATCTGGTCGGGTGCTCCTGCTATTCATCTCGATGTTCTTGTCAGTATTCATCTTGCACATTTACAAATCTACCATTCGTCCGTGCATTGAATACTGTTGCCATATCTGGTCGGGTGCTCCTGCTATTCATCTCGATGTTCTCGTCAGAATCCATCTTGCACATTTATAAATCTTCCATTCGTCCGTGCATTGAATACTGTTGCCATATCTGGTCGGGTGCTCCTGCTATTCATCTCGATGTTCTTGTCAGTATTCATCTTGCACATTTACAAATCTACCATTCGTCCGTGCATTGAATACTGTTGCCATATCTGGTCGGGTGCTTCTGCTATTCATCTCGATGTTCTCGTCAGAATCCATCTTGCACATTTATAAATCTACTCTTCGTCCGTGCATTGAATACTGTTGCCATATCTGGTCGGATTCTCCTGCTATTCCTTTCGATGTTCTCGTCAAATTCTATCATGCACATTTATAAATCTACCAATTGCCCGTGCATTGACTACTGTTGCCATGTCTGGTCGGGTGCTCCTGCTATTCATCTCGATGTTCTCGTAAAGTTCCATCCTGCACATTTATAAATCTACCATTCGGCTTTGCATTAAATACCGTTGCCATATCTGGTTGGGTGCTCCTGCTATTCATCTTGATGGTTATGTCAAATTCCATCTTGCTCATTTATAAATCTACCATTTGTCCGTGCATTGAATACTGTTGCCATATCTGGTCGGGTGCTCCTGCTATTCCCCTTGAGATTCTTGACAAAATCCAAATGCGGATAATCAATGCTGATCCAGCAACTCTGCTTCAGTCACTTTCTCATCAACGTGATGTGGCTTCCTTCTGTCTTTTCTACAAGTATTTTAATAGAGACTGCTCTGACGAGCTTTTTCTCTTTGTTTCTCGACCTCATTTACTTACCGCTGCTACAAGATCGGCATCAGGATTCTCCCCTTTTACCGTCTAAATAGTTAAATTTTGCCGCCTCTTCTACTTCAACAGTTTCTTTTCGCACACTTTTCATCTGTGCAACTTCCTTCCGTTTGCTTGTTTCCTTGATGGCTACAATGCCCAAAGGTTTCAATGCCACCATCTTCTATCTCCTTCTTATTCTTTCTTCGACATCCCCTGTACGTAATTTTGTTTTTCTCTCACTGTAAACTCTTGCGCAGTAGTGATATTTCTGCCTTGCTTGGGGTGAAATGATTCCGAAAAAGTTACTGAAGGCTATATATTCTGAATATTAACAGCAGCTTAAAACGGGAAATCTACTGACAATCTCTCTAGTTCCTGCATGATCCCCGAAGTTGAGCAACGTCGAGCCAGGTCAGTACCTTGATGAATGACCACTTAGGAATGCTAGGTGCTGTAATATTATATTGAAACACCAGCTCTCGTACAATCACTGAAGTTAAGCAACATCGAGGCTGGTTATTACCTAAAGGGTTTGATTCTGTATGCTTAGTTGTGCAGGTAATATAGTGAATAATAACAGGACATATTGGATTCTATAGCCTTGGCTGGCAACCAGTCTACAGCAGAAAGCAATAGCGATCTACTGCGGGATACTCTTCTACCCAGTCAGTCATGTCTCTTTCGAGACATGATCGCCCAAAGTGTGTATCACGTATGGTACTTAACTGACTGACTGAATATAATAGTTGAATTGTATTGTTATATCAGTTTCAAATTGTTATGAATAATAAACTGATCCCCCACTAATTACTACTTAATAATATAATACATCTCTTCCCCCTTTAGCTATGGGTCAAATAACTGGATAGATTGGGTTCTATAGTCTTGGCTGGCAACCAGTCTTTCGAGACATGATTGCCTAAAGCGTGTATCACGTATCGCACTTAACTGACTGATTTTTCCTTACGCGTAAATACTCTTGGGAAAGGCATGAATCCACCTGTTCTCCCTAAGCTATACGTTAATTAATAAGACTTGCATCACTAAATCATTATAATCTA
>JBBBDQ010030747.1:210000-412500 GCA_037127315.1 Ascarosepion bandense | reverse complement strand
ATGCGTGTGTTGATGTGTGTGAACACACTCTACTTTAAAATAAAGAGAGAAATTAAATAATACCTTATTATTATTTTTTTTTAATCATATCACCCCAAGCAAGGCGATAAAGCCACTGATGCGCAAGGGGCTACTTCTTTAGTCTTTAATTATCATGACGGTTATACTCCGCTAATATGTCATAATTAATGGACTATTCAGTTCTGAAAATACAGAAAAGATATATCAGAGACGCTATTTTGTTTTATGTTAGAAACAATTAAAAAACAAAATGTCTAAGGTCTCCTGCCAATACCTTCATAAATGATGGAATATTCCATTTTGATTTCGTGTAAAGATGGAAAATATATGCTACTTGGTTTCACTCAGATAAAGCAGTTAAGAAAGAAAAACGATGTTAACGTCTCTGGCGAATACCTTATAAATAATGGACTCTACCGTTTATTCGGAATCAACATATCAAAGATTCTACCTGGCTACAGTGAAGAAAGCAAGAAATTTGATTTTCTAAGTGCCGCTCAGATATAGCATTAGGTCGAAAACATTGGGTACCCAGTGAGGACCGAACTCATTACTCAGTTTTAGTGAGAGAAGCTTCTTAACCATGACACTACGTCGACGTTCCCAAAGAAGGTAAAAGCGTGATAAACAGTCTTTAACTCACTGTTTCACTGAAATGGAAAATGTTGAAATTTCAATTTTAATTTCTGCTACCTTATTTTGTAAAATGACGAGCTGCATTCATAGTAATGATTGTTATTGTCTTCTTTTGTTAAAGTTATCAAGCTCAAATATTTAACGATGTAATAAGGGAATTTTCAGGAATATTGTCGTAGAAGTCGCACTGAGCTTATTCAATCATTAATTGAAGAATTAAGATTCATCGTAAAATTAAAACTGGGAAATCGTGAAATTATCACAGGACATTCTAGTTTTGGTAAATTTGTTAAGCTTAAATATTTAACGATGCGATAGGGGAATTTCTACGGATATTTTATTGTCGTAGAACTCGCCATGAGCTTATTCAATCATTAATTGAAGAATTAAGATTCATGAGAAAATTCAAATAGGAAAACATGAAGTTAGTACGGGTCTTTCTAGTTTTGTTAAGGTTGCTAAGCTCAAATATTTAACGATTTGATCGGGAAATTTCTACGGATATTTTATTGTCGTAGAAGTCGCCATGAGCTGATTCGATCATTAATTGAAGAATTAAGATTCATCAGACAATTCAAATAGAAAAACTGTAAAATTATTACGAGTTAAAATTAATAGAATTACAATTATTTTAGCCCATTGATAGGCAATAGGCAATCTCTATATAAAATGCAAATTATAAACATAATAAATAATATTAATTAACATTCCAAATTTAATTATTTCCATTACCTTTCTTCTTCAATCTGAGATAATTGATACCATATTCTGAGGTGCCATATATATTGGAAAGATCCAAGAAGAATGTTTGTAAATTCTTCTGCTCCCTTCGTCCTGAAAATTAAAAGAACGTATATTTTAAACTAGCTGTAACTTTTGCTCGGTTTTTTTTAGTGGTTATGTTGAAATGGTAAGGTTGAGTGCTTGTTCAAAAAGCTCCAGTATGAGGTTGCCGTGATTAGTAAGCTAAAAGAATGCGAAGTAAATATTGATTTTTGTTGTGTAAAATGGGATGCATGCTTGGTCAATTTTGCCATTAAACAGGAATGATGTATGTACAATGGAGCCTGTAATATAATGCGATTACGTTGTGACGCAGAAAAAGGAGATGCATTGTCTCTACAACGTCAGAGGGGTTGGCACCTTGTAGAAAACGTGAAATTGTTATGGCATATGATAAGGTAGACGTTACAAAAAAAAACCTGATTTTTATTGGAATCATTGATTGAAGAATTAAGATTCATTAGAAAATTCAAATAGGAAAACCGTAATATTATAACGTGTCTTTCTAGTTTTGTTAAGGTTGTTAAGCTCAAATATTTAACGATATGATAGAGGAATTTCTACGGATATTTTCTTGCCGTCAAACTCGCCATGAGATTTTTCAATCATTAATTGAAGAATTAAGATTCATTAAAAGTTCCAGTTGGAAAACTATGAAAGCAGACACTTCGTATTTGAAATACACGCCCCATTTAATCTGTTATCTTTTTTAATTTTATACTTGCCATCATAGCCATATCTCTACGTGAGATCTGTCAATACGCGCCCAATTTGATTTTGAGGGCGTCTCTTTTATCCCCACCCACTTCTCTTTACTAATTGTAATTATCATTTCTGTTTCCTCCTCAGTAAATTCTCTTGTCATAGTGGCATTGTCGCCTTTGGGGTGAAATTATAAAAATGAAAATACTGGCGTATTGCTTTTTTTACGTTTTAATAGCACATATGCTTCGTGATGTAGTGGCTATCGACTCGGAACGACAAATCTGGGTGCAGTATTCAAATTCCAGTTGAATTCCTTGCATTCACAGACACCCTTGGGAAAGGTATGAATACGTCTCTTTCCTTCAGTTATGGGTTAAATAATAGAAGTGTTTCGGTCCTATAGCCTTGGCTGGCCACCAATCTACCTTAGAAAGCAATAGCAATCTACTGCGGGATAATCTTCTAACTAGTCAGTCATGTCTCTTTCGAGACATGATCGCCCAAAGCATGTACTTAACTGAATATAACAGTTGGAAACATGATTAAGGCTTCTATAGGGCATAAAGTGGGAGATCAGTTTTATATTGTTATGAATTAATAAACTGATCCCACATTAATTACTACTTAGCAATATAATAAATCTCTTCACCCTCTAGCTATGAGTAATATAACAGGACAGATTAGGTTCTATAGCCTTGGTTGGTAACCAGTCTACCACAAAAAGCAATGGTAACCTACTACGGGATAATCTTATGCCCAGTCAGTCAAGTCTCTTTTTAGACATGATCGCCTAAAGCGTGTATATATATATATACTTATACAAGTATATAGCTTGTATATATATATATATAGCGTGCATATATATATATATTAATTCAGACACTTCAATCCAAGGGAAAAAAGCAGGAAGGTAAATTCCAAAAAACCGATCCTAATTAATATTAAAAATTTTATTTTAATATTTAAAATGATACAGGAAGAGAGCTCCATGTAATAAAATATTACAGAGCAAATATAAATTAAAAAAGGATTAATTCAAAGATGTTGAATGGCCATTTCGATATGAAGATCCCCACGGGGGACAACACATCACCTAAGCAACAGAAAAATCTGAATCTTTGAATTAATCCTTTTTTAATATATATATATATATATATATATATATATATATATATATATATATATATATATATATATATATATTATATATGTATATATATATATATATATACTTATAAAAGTATATGGCGTGTGTATATATATACTTTTAATTTTGCGCATGCACGTTGTTGGTTATTTTTTTATTTTGTCGACTGCACCGTAGGGTCATTTGGGAACCGTATGTGAGAAAAGACCCGCATGATGCAATTTACTCTCCCACAAATTTGGAAACGATATGAAGTTGGATGAGTCTAATGGGGATTATGAAGATACATCAGCTCGGAAACCTCACGCTGATATTTCTGATGAGAAAATGACTCCGGAATTTGTTGTTATGGGCCTCAGAATCGATATGGAGGTATATATCAATTGTCTTGAGAAGATAATGACGGCCTGGTTTAAGAGGGTATCTACTGGAAAGATCTATGTTTGGCAATAGTACTCTGCACCATGCCAGAAGAACAGACATTTTGTGCGACCACAGCACCCTTTATATCTGGCCACCTAACTCAACAGGCTACAACCCGTTTGAATATTCTGCGTAGGGCGCTGTTGAACAAGAGACAAAGAAAACTACTTGTAACTCCAAAGATGAATTGATGCATGACCGTGCTTACCCCTCGATCTTCTACGCTTTATGTTATCGTAGTGTATCCACTTTTTATCGCCAGTCACGATATGATGCAAAAAACACTTTTACTTTTCTTACGCTGAAGCAGCTTACAAGACGCCGTTCGACGTCTCTCGGCTTCAACTCGGACGGCACCTAATGTGCTTGCTTTTGAATCATTCCTAATGTTTTTAACAATTTCGAAAGTGTTGTGTGATCAACTCATAAAGTTTTTGTATGTTCAGTTTGCACCTGACATGAATGTTCATGAAGTAGTACCTCCACTTTGTCGTCTTAAACCTTTTTTTTTAATGTATATGTACGTTAACAGCAGTTAATGTAAATTTTCGGGAAGACGTATACGTACGCACACATCAATGAAATAGAAAAAACAAGCGAAATAAGTACAAATATCTCATATGTTAATCATTATATATATATATATATATATATATATATATATAATCTGTCTACATTAACAATATAAAATTAATGATCGATAACACAACTATCCTACACGAAGAAAACAAGGATTAAGGCAGGATTCACAAACCGTTTAGAAGAGGTGCAAGAGAGTCCAAGGTCGTCCATTGACCATAATTGAAGCTAATTGTGATTTTATTGAATAAATTTGCTCTTCAGTATTTTAAGTTATTTCACTGTAATTTTGGTAAATTTATCTGTTAAAATAAGAAGTCAGTGTTAATTTTATTTTGGCGCCAGTTACACGACAATTCATCCATCGCGGCCTTCATGTCTACTAAAATGAGATGCTAGTGTTATTTTAATTTTGGCCTCATTTAGGCGACTGTTTACAGCAATTCATCCATTGCACCCTGCGTGTCTGCTAAAATGAGATGTTAAGGTTATTTATATAGTGGCACCATTTAGACGACAATTTTTTCATCGCACCATGTCAGTTAAGTGCCATACGTGATCCACGCTTTGGGCAAACATGTCTCGAAAGAGACATGACTGACTGGGCAGAAGATTATCCCGCAGTAGGTTGCCATTGCTTTCTTTGGTAGACTGGTTGCCAGCCAAGGTTATAGAACCTACTCTGTCCTATTAATTGACCCATAACTGGAGGGAAGAGACGGATTAATACCTTTCCCAAGGGTATTTGTGCGTTAGTGAATGCAAAGAATTCAACTGGAATTCGAACTCTGCACCCGGATTTGTCGTTCTGAGTCGATATCCACTGCACCACACCATTACTTCCATCTATTCCAGAGACAGCCAACTGATCACAATAGGCGCCTGTTCACATCCGCTCGCAGTGAGTGCAAGAGAACCCTAAATGACGCCAAACAGTTGTTTGCGGAGAGAATGCGACAGCACATAGCTGACCGCAAGTTCGGCTCCAAGGACTATTGGAGGATTTGTAAACGAGTGCTCAACAATAGGAAATCCTCAATACCTCCTTTAATCCATGGATTTGACGTTCTCACGTCATCTGCTGAGAAAGCTGAGTGCTTTGCCCGCAGATTCTCATCCAACTCCACACTCGATTCGTCCGGAGTGCACCCACCCGACTTCCCTATTAGAACTGAGGCCAAACTGCATGACGTGTATATTACCCCGACAATAGTATCCAGAGTAATTTCAAAACTCGACCCCCATAAGGCGTGTGGAGACGATGGAATCCCGGTGATAGTCCTTAAGAGGTGTGCCCCTGAACTTTCCCCTGTCCTCTCTAAACTGTTTAACTACTGCCTTTCTGCTTCCTGCTTTCCTGCATGCTGGAAATTCTCCTCAGTCGTTCCTGTCTTTAAGAACTGTGGTGAACCCTCGGACCCATCCAACTATCGCCCTATCAGTTTTCTACCAATATTCGGGAAAGTGTTCGAGGCTATAATAAATGCTGAAATAGTTCATCATCTCACCGCCCACAAACTGTTCTCCGACAGGCAATATGGATTCCGATTTGACAGGTCCACAGCCGACCTGCTAACTACTGTAACGGAGTACATGCTACAGGCCCTTGATGAGTCTGACGAGGCTCGCGCGGTTGCTCTGGATATCTCCAAGGCTTTCGACAGGGTTTGGCACCCTGGCCTCCTATGCAAACTACGCGGTTATGGTATTACCGGTCGCCTGCTTGACCTAATCCAATCTTTCTTAAATAACCGCAAAATGAAGGTCGTTCTGAATGGGCGTGCCTCTTCGTCCTACAGCACGAATGCTGGTGTCCCACAAGGCTCTATCCTGGGCCCAACGCTCTTCCTTATTTTCATCAACGACCTCCCAGATGAGATCAGGTCCCAAGTAGGCATCTACGCAGATGACACTACAATATACTCCCGCTCCAGTAAGAAACCTGTCGTGGCGGACAGACATAATCTCGCTGCTGACCTTGAGCGGGATCTACACTCTGTGGTGAACTGGGGCAAGAAGTGGCTTGTCAACTTTAATTCCTCTAAGACCAAGCTGTTGTCTGTCAACCATTACAGGCAACCTCTTCTGCCTCCCATAAGCATGGACCAGATGATTCTCCCGGAGAGTAATACACTACGCCTCCTCGGACTTACCCTGTCCTCAGACCTCAAATGGAAGCACTATATTGAATCCATAGCAAAATCTACTGCTAAGAAGATTGGGTCACTATGTCGATCCAGGATGTTTTTTCCACCTGAATCCATCCTGCATATATACAAGTCAACCATCCGTCCGTGCATGGAGTACTGCTGCCATTTATGGTCAGGTGCCCCTGCCGTTCTCCTCAGTGTTCTTGACAAGCTCCAAAGGAGAGTCTGTAATGTGATAGGTACTGATCTGGCGACTCGTCTGCAGCCACTTTCCCATCGTCGAAATGTGGCCCCCCTCTGTCTCTTCTATAAATACTTTCATGGCTTCTGCTCGGATGAGCTTAAGTCACTGATGCCTCCTCAACAGGTGTTTACCCGTTCAACCAGACTGGCAACTGGGTCCCACCCATTCACAGTCAGGTTAGCCAAACGCAGACGACAATTCTACTCCTGCAGCTTCCTCTCTCGCACTTCCCGCCTGTGGAACTCACTCCCGTATTCTTGCTTTCCTGACGGCTACGACCTCCAGAAATTTAAAAGCAAAGTTAATACTCACCTACTAACCACTGGTCTCTAGCTCTCTCCCCTCCCCTGTATAACCTTCCCTTTCTCTCCGCCCATGTACCTGTCATTGCACCTGCTTTCTCAGTTTTCTATTGTTCCTTTCTAACTAGCTTGTACTCCTCACTCTTTTCTAATTAATCTTTCTACATTTATGTAACCCCCTGCACATCAGTGGCGTTTCTGCCTTGCTCGGGGTGAAATGATTAAAAAAAAAAAAAAAAAAAAAAAACATCCTATACATCGCACCAGGTATGTCTGTTAAAAGGAAATGTCAGTCTTATTTTATATTGGTGCCATTTATACGACAATTTATTTATCGCACAGTGTATGCCAGTTAAAATATGTCTTTGCGATGTGTGTGTGTGTGTGTGTGTGTGTGTGTGTGTGTGTGTGTGTGTGTGTGTGTGTGTGTGCCAATTTGGATGAGGTTTGCGCATGCTTGCTTGCACGTAATTTCCTCAGCGCAGGAGGTGTTTATTTTGCTGATAAGTTAGTGCACTGAAGAATATACATATATATATATATACGTAATCTGATTTTTAGTCATGCCACGTACTTGAAGACAGCCATTTTAATAAAAAAAACTTCTTTCTTTCTTATTATTACAACTCAGACGACTAGCAAAAGTAATTGAAAAGATTAAAAATAACATTTTTATCGACGTTCATTAAGAATTTGTTTTCACAATTCTGAGATGTTTCATTTCATTATTTAATTTAGGTACCTCCACTAAATCCCTAACAAAACAGCATAGTTTGAGCTATATTACTAAACTGATCGTCCGGGTCCTGGAACAGTGTGGTTTCATCAAAGACACTGGAACAAGGAACGCCATATTTATGATCAGGGCAAAACTAATAAAGAAGGTCTTGTACCTATGCTTTATCGATTATTTAAAGGCGTTCGACAAAATGCGCCACAAGGAATTGATGGCGATGTTCAGCAGCCTCGACGTATTTGGGAGTAATCAAGAATCTCGACTGGCAGCAAACTGCCTGCATACGAACAGGAAACAAATTCAGGAGATATTAAAAGATAGAAAGAGGCGCAAGACAGGGATGTGTTTTTCACCGGGTCTATTTAACTTGTGTAGCGAGACTGTCTTGAGGACCCTAGAAGTTATGCCAGGATTTGTCATCGGAGGCCACAATTTGAACAGCATAAGGTACGCGGATGATACAGTGCTGATAGCAAACATGGAAAGGAAACTACAAGATCTCCTACAAAAGAAAGCTGAAGAGATTGACAAAATAGGACTACAAATAAACTGCATGAAAACCGAATGCATGGTCATCAGCGAATAGAGCAGCCCAAAATGCCAAATACAGGTGGTGGGTACTAAAATCAAGCAGGTACAAAAATTAAAAATACCTGGGTAATGTTCTAACAGAAGACGGAAAGTGAAACACAGAGAACCGAAGCCGATTTGGCATGGCGAAGGACGCGTTCCAGAAGCTGAATAGCGTATTAAGAGACAGGAAAATTTCGCTAGAAACAAAGAAGACGGTACTGGCTTACTATGTGATGTCAGTTCTTCAATGCGACAGTGAATGCTGGACAATATCATCAAAGATGAAGGAAAAAATTGAAGCAACTGAAATTATTACTGTGTATGACAATAAACTACATCCGGCAGCAAGGTCTCTAATAGGGAGGTTGTAGGTTTGAGGAGCGTCGAAACACCTCTTAGTTACTGTTGCTCCTATTGCCGCCTTCACCCGGGATGGAAGCACCGGTTAGGTTCCCATTTATGAAAAAATAATCTACCACCAGACAAAAACAGAACACTATCTAAACTTATTTATAAATGTAACTTTGTCTATGTTTGAGTGTGTCTGTGTGTGTCCGTTAACTATAGACTCCGAAACGGCTGAACCGATTTTCTTGAAAATTTACACAGTCGCGTCTGCGAGTGTTCTTAGCTAGGTTTTGTGTCGAGGTACCCCAGATAAATAACGAAAATCGATAATCGAAAAAATCGTGTTATAGAAGCAGTGGTCCGATTTTAATCAAATTTTATACACTCATAGACAAAGACATAAGAAACGATAATCAGAAGTTTCAAGATTGCATTTCTTACGATAGTGCAGAAAATAGATTAAATATATATATCTATATATATATAAGGCAAGATGTTTGTGTGTGTGTCTGTTTATTTGCCTGTATGTGTGTATTTTTTTCAGCCCTTTTATTTCAGTTTTTGCTTCGGGTTTGCCTCTAAGTAGATATAATTGTGGTTCTTAGTCTCAGCCATGATACCATTTACTGAGGAGGACTTATTTAGCCTTCAACATTCAGTTCACGACGAAAAAGATTTATTTGATATCGATAACAGGAAATCAAAATTTGACTTACATCCATTCATTTTTCTTTCATTCTACGGTTTTCACTTTAACTGGAAACAACTACTGCTTTTTAGTCTTTCGTGCCAACGTCCAAAGAGTCTGAGCTCCAGGACCATGGATTAGTTTTAAAGCTTTCATTACACCCGAGCAACGCCGGGCTATACCGCTAGTATATATATATATATATATATATATATATATATATATATATATATATATATATTAGGTGCGATTGCTATATTGTCGCAATTATTTTATTATTTCAAATATTCTTTAGGCTGAGTCTGACCTCCAGGATCATGGATTAGTTTTAAAGCTTTCATTACACCCGAGCAACGCCGGGCTATACTGCTAGTTAATGTATAAAAATGCATTTTATAGTAAAATGATCAATAATACCAGTTTAAAGCAAAATCAGTAATAGTACATATTTATAGTAAGAATTATTACTTAATTATTACTTAATGCATTTCGTCTGGAGAATATAAAATATATTGTGTTCAAAATATTTCAGTTTCGGCATGAAATAAGAAATAGATGTTGATAAATCAAAAATCAAACAAGCAACAAACATGAAACAACATTAATCATGACATTAATCTGCATAGTATCAGAGAAATTAAAAAAATCTTTATTTTAAAAATATAACTACAAATAAAAAACATTCCACAGCCTCTATTAGTTGTCCACACAAACGTGTATGTATGCATAAAAGTTGGGTATTATCAATTGTGAAAGCAGAATAATGTGTGTCATATATTTATAAATTAAAAACACCCAAGAAAATTACAATTCTACATTAAATAAGCCATTAAGAATTGATATACCGTTTAAAAACAAAACAAATTATATATATATATATATATATATATATATATTAATACAGGTTTCATTGAATAATATAGACTGTTCTGTCTATTTATTTTGTGTAAGATCCGTTCGTATGATCTGATGAGCTTGATAGTGTTGTCATGGAAAGACGACAAGAAATCTCAATAATTGTTGATGCTTTTATCAGGTCTGAGCTTTCGGCTTACATAAGCCATTATCAAAGGATAATGTGATATTAAAAGTTGATCCTTTGATATGAGCCGTTCTAAACGTCGTATTTTGGCTTTAATTTCAGTTGAAAATAAAGACAAAAATTCGACGTGACGTCATAGAACCGCATTGCAAATTTGCTTAGCAGAGTTTTATGTCAACACAAAATAAAATCGTCGCTGATGGTTACCGTCTCAGTAACCTCTCTGAAGATGGCTCATGTTAGCCGAAAGCTTAGAACCATTCAAATTTTGGAGAATTTTTGTGTTTATTTTCAAGTGAAATTTAAGCCAAAGTACGACATTCAGAACGGCTCATGATTAAACATAATAGACATTCATTTTCTCTTATATTTAACAGTATATGTTTAGAAAATATATATTGTATCTAAACTAGCAATATATTTGTTCTTAATGTCTACGTTTTTTTAATTTGTTTCGGAGATCACCTGATATTTTATTGTGTGATGGACTAATAGAGCTGAGAAATGGAGGAAAAATATGCTTAGTTTACGGACTGTTTTATGTCGGTCGCTGCTTATTCCTGACATGATAGGTCTCATTGGTATGTTCTGTTTCTAAGCAAAATTTGGATAATTTTCACGTTCTCATGAACGCTATGCAATTTGTCAACTGTTATTTTTGAAGCAGAAAAAACAAGAAATTTACAGTAATGTTTAGCAACACAGTTTTGCGGTTATTTTTGGTTACCATAACTCGCACCCCTGAAGATGACCTAGGAAAGAGATTGAAAGTCCCTGGGGACATTGCGAAATGAATCATGATAACATCTGTCAAACTTACAGCTCATTCCTGATATCTTTTAATTTTAATCCGCGAAAGATTATCCGTTAGTATAAATGGATCTTATTAAAAATAAGCAGACACAATGTCTGTAATTTATTTAATCTGATATATATATATATATATATATATATATATATATATTGATTGATTGATTGATTGATTGATTGACTGTTTAATTACTTAGTTTTTGGTCATAATAAAATTAGACCAGTGCACAATTGTATTAAAAATTCTTTAATTCATATTGTAGAACTTTTGACTACTTTCCATTTGTAAACGAGTTATTACGCGACCTAGGTTTCTACCATGAGTGGTGTCTTCAGGCAATTTTCAATATTGAAAATCACCTGAAGACACCACTCATGGTAGAAACTTCTTCTTCTTCTTCTTCTTCTTCTTCTTCTTCTTCTTCTTCTATGTGCCCTGTCCCTTCAGGACGTAGGCGATCATGGATCTCCACGTCTCCCTATCCCTTGTGGCTCTTAGTATGTTTGTTCCTGTTGCTCCTGGCAACCCCCGTTCCGTCATCCACCTGATCAGACCCTGCAAATATATTATCCGCTAGAAGGATGCTACGGATATCGTGGACTGAGCATACAAGCAACGACGAGGTGTTAGAAAGAATGGCAACAAAAAGGAAATTGATGCTGAGCATCAGGAAGAGACAACTGAAGTTCCTGGGACATGCAATGAGGAAGGAGAGCCTGGAGAACCTGATACTGACTGGACAGATAGAAGGAAGGAGAGACAGAGGAAGGCAGCGGTAGAAATTTAGGTGGCGTAATAACTCGTTTACAAATGGAAATATATATATTTCCCTACTGTCATGCTCATGTAAAAAGAGACAATTTAACGAGATAAGAATTGAAAATAAACTTTCTCCTCTACCCTCTTCTTTTTCTTGTTCTTTTTATAGTCCTCCCCGTGATTCTTCTTCTTTGCCTGTTCTTCCTTTTTTTCCTCATTCTTCTGTTTGTCCTTCTCTTTTTTTCTTCTCCTCCTTCCTTTATTATTATTCTACTCTATATCTTTCTTCTGCTTCTTCTGCTTCTCCTCTTTCTTCTTCTTCTTCTTCTTCTTCTTCTTCTTCTTCTTCTTCTTCTTCTTCTTCTTCTTCTTCTTCTCATTCTTCCTCTTCTCACCCGCCTCCTTCTCTTCCTCCTCCTTTTTCTTCTCCTTTTGCTTCTCTTCCACTTTCTTCTTCTTCTTCCCCACCTCCTCATTTCGCTCCTCTTCCTCCACTTCTTTCTCCTCCTCCAACTCCTCCTTCATCTGCTACTTTTCCTCTTTTTTCATTTTCTTCTTCATCGTCTTCTCATTCTTCCTCTCTTTCTCTTCATTCTCCTCCTCCGTTTTCCTCCTCCTTCTCCCTCTCCTCGATTTTCTCCTTCTTCTTCCGCAACTCCTCATTCCCCTCTTCCTGCACCTCCTCCTTCTTCTCCAACTCCTCCTTCTCTTCCACTTCTTCCTTCTCCTCCTCCTTTTTCTGCTTCTTCTTCTCTTTCTTCATCTTCTTCTCTTCCCTCTCTTTTTCCTTCTCTTTTATCTCCTCCTCCTCCTTGTTATTCTCTATCTGCTTCTCACCAATTCCTCTTTTATCGTCTTCTTCTTCTTCTTCTTCTTCTTCTTCTTCTTCTTCTTCTTCTTCAGGACGTTGACGATCTTTTGCTCCGCACACTTCTATATCCTTTCCAATAGAATTTTTACTAAAAGTTATAAGAACTGATAATGGAAAAAAAATCCGTTTTTATTTCATTTTCATGTTCTACATTCATGTTACAAAATGTTTTTCTATGAATTATTTTACAAAAAAATAACCTATTAAAAACAAAAACCTTTCCAGACTCTTGTTTATTCTTTCTGTCCTTTGGTCGCGTCACTGATGCGATGAAATAACAAAGGAGTCTGATTTGGAAATACATGAATTCTTTTCTTTGCAGAAAGGTGTGAGATTAATATTCATAGAGACTTCTTCACTTAATAAACTGATCATTTTCCTTCGACATTAACGTGTCTCCTGACCAATTTAATTAGCCAATAAATGTTAATACTTGTTATGTTTTGTTCGTTTGGACAGATATAATAATTGGGAATGCTGCGAGATAGATAGATAGATAGATAGAT
Organism: Ascarosepion bandense; assembly: GCA_037127315.1. Classification (NCBI taxonomy): domain Eukaryota; kingdom Metazoa; phylum Mollusca; class Cephalopoda; order Sepiida; family Sepiidae; genus Ascarosepion; species Ascarosepion bandense. The sequence continues at coordinate 399,176 of JBBBDQ010030747.1, read as the reverse complement.
AGATAGATAGATAGATAGATAGATAGATAGATTGAGAAGATTGATAGATAGCTTTTGAAGAGACTGAGATAGATAGATAGATAGATAGATAGATAGATAGATAGATAGATAGATAGATAGCTTTTGAAGAGACTGAGAGATAGATAGATAGATAGATAGATAGATAGATAGATAGATAGATAGATAGATAGCTTTTGAAGAGATAGATAGATAGATAGATAGATAGATAGATAGATAGATAGATAGATAGATAGATAGCTTTTGAAGAGACTGAGAGATAGATAGATAGATAGATAGATAGATAGTTAGATAGATAGATAGATAGTAATTTTGGATTAATATTTTTCACATCTGTATTGATTATTGAATTTAACATAAAAGACGTTGATAATATTTTTGGCTGCCATTTGCATTTTACCCAAAATGCCAAGTGCAGTCTTTCTTTCCTAAAAGCATTTAGAATCATTTTCTACACATTTACAAAAATAATATATTGTTTCTGAATATTTTCAAAATAGTCACAGAGGTTATTTCTTATTAAAATTTTTTCACAATATTTACTATATTTCTTCTTCTTCTTCTTCTTCTTCTTCTTCTTCTTCTCTTTCTTTTTTCCTCCTTTTATCTTTTTCTTCCCATTCTTTTTCTTATACTTCTCCTCCCCCTCTTTTTTTCTTCTCTTTCTCCTCCTTCTCCTTCTCCTCTTCATCCTTTTTCTCATCCTTCTCCTCCTCATTTTTCTTCTTCCTCCTCATTCTTTTTTCTCTTCTTCCTTCTTATTCTTCTTTTCATTTTTCTCTTCCTTCTTTTTCTCCTCCACATTCTTTATCTTATCCTTCTTTTCCTCCTTTTTCTTCTCTTCTTCCACCACTTTCTTCTTCTCTTTCTTCCTCCTCCATCTTCTTCTTCTCCACATCCTTCATCTTATCCTTCTTCTCGTCCTTTATTTTCTCTTTGTCCCCCTCCTTCTTCTTCTCCTTCTCATTCTTTATCTTATCTTTATCCTCCCCTTTATCTTCTTTTTTCCTCCTCCTTCTTCATCCCTTCTTCATTCTTTTTCTCATCCTTCTCCTCTTTCTTTTTCTTCTTTTCTTTTTCCTCTTTCTTCTTCTCCTCCTCATCCTTTATCTTATCCTTCTCTTCCTTTTATCTCTCCTTCCTCCTCTTTCATCTTCTCTTCTTCATTCTATTATTTATCCTTATCCTCCTCCTTTTGATTCTCTTACTTCTTTCTCTTTCTTCTTATTCTCCTACTCATTCTTCTTCTTCTTCTTCTTCTTCTTCTTCTTCTTCTTCTTCTTCTTCTTCTTCTTCTTCTTCTTCATTTCTTGCGCTTTTAGGACGTTGTTCATCTTCCCTCTTCAGAATGTTCTTTCCAATAATAAATTTTGTCTTCTGTTTATCTAACCCTAATCTGCCATCATGAGTCACATTACAAAACTGATTGTCAGAATCCTGATGAATAGAGCGAGAAGCAGAATCAGGCCAGAGATAGGGCAGGAACAGTGCGGGTTCGTCAAAGACACTGGAACAAGGAACGCCATATTCATGATTAGGATGCTCTCTGAAAGGGCATTACAAATGAAGAAAGACTTGTACCTATGCTTCATTGATTACGCGAAAGCATTCGACAAAATACGACACAAAGAATTGATGGAAATGATAGGCAACCTCGACATTTTTCGGCAAAGATATAAGAATAATCAAGAATCTCTACTGGCAGCAAACGGCCTGCATACGGACAGGTAACGACCTCAGTAGATACACAAAGATAGAAAAAGGCGTAAGACAAGGATGTGTCTTTTCACCGGATTTGTTCAACCTATACAGCGAGAATATTTTGAGGACCCTAGATGACACACCAGGATTTATTATTGGAGGCCACAACCTGAACAACATAAGATACGCGGACGATACAGTACTGATTGCGGACACGGAAAGGAAACTGCAAGATCTCATACAGAAAGTAGCAGTGGAGAGTGACAAGAAGGGACTACAAATAAACTTCAAGAAAACTGAGTGCATGGTCATCAGCAAAAGATACAACCCAAAATGCCAAATACAGGTGGGGGATAACAGAATCAAACAAGTCTAAGAATTTAAGTACCTAGGAAGTGTTCTAACAGGAGATGGAAAGTGCGACACGGAGATCCGAAGGCGAATTGGCATGGCAAAGGACGCGTTCCAGAAGATGAGCAAAATACTAACACACAGGAAGATCTCAATAGAAACGAAGAAAAGAGTGCTAGACTGCTACGTGATGTCAGTTCTTCAGTACGGCTGTGAATGCTGGACAATATCATCGAAAATGAGGAAAAAACTGGAAGCGGCCGAAATGTGGTTCTACAGAAGGATGCTACGGATATCGTGGACTGAGCATACAAGCAACGACGAAGTGTTAGAAAGAATGGCAACAAAAAGGAAATTGATGCTGAGCATCAGGAAGAGACAACTGAAGTTCCTGGGACATGCAATGAGGAAGGAGAGCCTGGAGAACCTGATACTGACTGGTCAGATAGAAGGAAGGAGAGACAGAGGAAGGCAGCGGATAACATATCTGCAGAGTCTGATCAGGTGGATGACGGAACAGGGGTTGCCAGGAGCAACAGGAGCAAACATACTAAGAGCCACAAGGGATAGGGAGACGTGGAGATCCATGATCGCCTACGTCCTGAAGGGACAGGGCACATAGAAGAAGAAGAAGAAGAATCTGCCATCAATTTACTCAGACCCGCTAGGTCGGTTGCCTTCTATCCTTCCTGTACGATCGCCAATATTCAGCAACATGAAACCTTGTCAGGATCCGGATGAGAGGCGGCTTTAGAATAACAAACGTTATAAACTTAGATGCACCAGTAGTGTAATATTTAATCTTTGGTAATAGTTAATAAGAGATCCGAGTTCCAAATCCAATCGGGTTTGTTATATCCTAGGTCCCACGCTCTTTCTAATCTACATTAATGATCTCCCCGACACCAGTAGATCCCAAGTTGGCATGTATGCCGACGACACAACAATCTACTCTCGCATCGATCAGAAACCAGGTCTGGACGACAAAGTGAACCTCGCTGCCGTACTTGAAAGGGACCTCCAATCCGTAGTGACCTGGGGTAGGGAATGGCTGCTAAATTTCAATGCCTCTAAAACAAAGCTGTTATCAATTAACCACCATAGACAATCACAACTACCTCCTATTAGCATGGGACAGGCTAGCCTCCCAGAGAGTAAAATACTACGTCTCCTTGGCCTTACACTTTCGGCAGACCTCAAATGGAATGACTATATCGAATCCATTGCCAAATCTGCTGCTATGAAAGTCAGCTCTCTATGCAGGGCCCGGAAGTTTTTCCCACCTGAATCTATTCTGCACATATACAAATCTACCATCCGCCCGTGTATTGAATATTGCTGCCATATCTGGTCGGGTGCCCCTGCTGCTCTCGACAAAATACAAAGGAGGATCTGTAACGTGGTTGATACTGACTTGGCAGACCGGCTGCAGCCGCTCTCTCACCGGCGTGATGTGGCTTCCCTGTGCCTCTTCTACAAGTACTTTCATGGCTTCTGCTCCGATGAGCTTAGATCACTGGTGCCGCCTAAGCACGAATTTACACGAGATACTAGATTATCAAGTAGGTCCCACACTTTTACAGTTAAACAAATAAGATGCAACCGTAAATTCTACTCCAACAGCTTCTTTTCTCGCGCTTCCCGCCTGTGGAACTTCCTTCCACAAGTCTGCTTTCCCGACAGTTACAATCTCCAGGTGTTTAAATGTAGGGTCAATAGACACCTCCTATCACACTAGCTCCCAATAATTCTCAGAACACTCTCATCTACCCAACCCTCATTCTCGGTATCCTTACCCGCCTATCACCCACCCTCTGACATTTCCTATATTTAATCATCCTTTCTCCACTCTACGTAGCCCCCTGCGCAGTAGTGGCAGTGACATGCCTTGCTCGGGGTGAAACGCTTATGAAAAAAAAAATATTCACTACGCGAAGAAAAGGCTTTAATCTACCCCTTTTACACCCAGCTATGCATTAATTATGAACCTTGGAACACTAACCATCAATTAAAGTTACACCCCTACTAACAATGGGTAGATCATATCCGATTTTGAGTATATCAAAAAAATATTAAATATAAATCTTTATTTGAAATATTTTACATTACTTTGCGTTAACATTAATATGAACTGAAAAACATATTATTAAGGTAAGAAAATCAGGTACTGAAAATTGCAATTAAATTCTAATTATAATGGCATCATTTGCGCTGGGTATTATATACCCATGCTTAGTGTTCTCGGGTTAAGACTTGTATCATTAAAATCATTTCTATTTCCAAAAGAAGTTTATAATACTAAAAAATGTTCTGGATTTAAATAACCTCCAAATGATAGATGAATCGTACAAAACGAATCAATTAATATTGCCCTAATTGATTCTGTGTGTATCACATTTTCTAAACTCTCTTTCCTCATTATGTGTCATAGAGTTTAAAACCATCTATTCCTCATTATTAGTATCAGTCTCTTTTGGCCTAATTTTCTCTAAAATCTTGTCCTTTTTCACTGTTTTACAACCTTCTGTATAACAATATGTCTGTTGCTTCAAGTATCTTGTTCATCATTGATGAGATTATCCAGCATTCACTGCCATATAGGAGGACTGATATTACGTAATAGTACAGTAGTATTTTATTTGTTTATGTTGCTTCAAGTCTCTTCTTCATCTGTGAGGAGATTGTCCAGCATTCACTGCCATATAGGAGGACTGATATTAAGTAATAGTTCAGTAATCTTTTCTTTGTTTCTGTTGCTTCAAGTCTCTTCTTCATCTGTGAGCATATTGTACTGCATTCACTGCCATATAGAAGGACTGATATTAAGTAATAGTTCAGTAGTCTTTACTTTGTTTCTGTTGCTTAAAGTCTCTTCTTCATCTTAGAAGAGATTGTCCAACATTCACTGCCATATAAGAGGACTTATATTATGTAACAGTTCCGTACTCTTTTCTTTGTTTCTGTTGCTTCAAGTCTCTTCTTCATCTGTGAGCAGATTGTCCAGTATTCACTGCCATATAGGAGGACTGATATTACGTAACAGTTAAAGAATATTTTCTTTATTTCTGTTGCTTCAAGTCTGTTCTTCATGTGTGAGAAGATTGTCCAGCATTCACTGCCATATAGGAGGACTGATATTACGTAACAGTTCAGTACTCTTTTCTTTGTTTCTGTTGCCTCAAGTCTCTACTTTATCTGTGAGGAGATTGTCCAGCATTCACTGCCATATAGGAGGACTGATATTACGTAACAGTTAAGGAATATTTTCTTTATTTCTGTTGCTTAATGTCTCTTCTTTATCTGTGAGAAGATTGTCCAGCATTCACTGCCATATAGGAGAATTGATATTACGTAACATTTAAGGAATATTTTCTTTATTTCTGTTGCTTAAAGTCTCTTCTTTATCTGTGAGCAGATTGTCCAGCATTCACTGCCATATAGGAGGACTGATATTAAGTAACAGTTAAGGACTATTTTCTTTATTTCTGTTGCTTCAAGTCTCTTCTTCATGTGTGAGGAGATTGTACACCATTCACTGCCATATCGGAGGACTGATATTACGTAACAGTTCAGTACTCTTTTCTTTGTTTCTGTTGCTTCAAGTCTCTTCTTCATATGTGAGGAGATTGTACACCATTCACTGCCATATCGGAGGACTGATATTACGTAACAGTTCAGTACTCTTTTCTTTGTTTCTGTTGCTTCAAGTCTCTTCTTCATCTGTGAGGAGATTGTCCAGCATTCACTGCCATATAGGAGGACTGATATTACATAACATTTCAGTACTCTTTTCTTTGTTTCTGTTGCTTCAAGTCTCTTCTTCATCAGTGAGGAGATTTTCTAGCATTCACTGCCATGTAGGAGGACTGATATTACGTAACAGTTTAGGACTATTTTCTTTATTTCTGTTGCTTCAATCTCTTCTTCATCTGTGAGAAGATTGTCCAGCATTCATGGCCATATAGGAGGACTGGTATTACGTAACAGTTAAGGACTATTTTCTTTAATTCTGCTGCTTCAAATCTGATGACTGATATTACGTAACAGTTCAAGGTTGAAAATTATTGGAAACCAAATCTAACGTTATATCTAAGAAATCAACTTGTTTAATACTAGAATTAATAAAACCAAAACGTTTATGGATTAAGTTTCTAAGTTACCTGTAGTAGACTTATTTACAATCACGTGTACATCGTCTCTATAAAGCCCTTTCTTATTTAAATCAATCTCTTCATACGCAGTGAGTTTGTACAATAAAAATAATAGATGTCCGAAGACTCTGCAGAATCCAAAGATCCCATAGATATATCAAAGTTATCAGCCGAATTATTAACCCTGTGTTCATTGTCATGAATTAAGACTGATTTTCTCCATAAATAATGTCTAAATAAATTTAGCAAAAGCGAAGGCTAGATGGAAGATGCTCTTAGATACAGATGAGTAAAAGTCCACTATGTTAAATTGTATGAAAGTACAATTACTCTTGTCTTCGAAGTACTTAGGCCAGTTAATTACTGCATACAGATCCACAATTAATCCTACTCAGTAACCTCTAGATTTTATCAAAATATCCGTTACAACACAACGATATTTTGTTTTTCGTTTTCATTTTCCTTGTACTTTTTATTTTATTCACATTCCCCCAGCAGTAAACAAATTATATATATATATATATATATATATATATAAAGAAAACAAGAGGAAAGCTGTATTTAACTAGCCTAAGCGTTTCATCCTATGATGGACTTTATCAAGGCAAAAAGACTAAATGAGCTTTATTCCAATTTACGTATCTATAAACAAACAGTGTTGGCAACTATAAAAACGCTCACAAATCATTCCAAATGATTAACAGAATATTTTATTTTTAAAACCCCTACATGTGTAGACCAATGTCTCAAGATGTTAAAATGAAGGGAAATCAACCGTTTTCCTTGGACCTTTTATTATGCATGTTAGTCTGTTTCAGTATCATTTTCATAAGAAAAAGTTGACATTGCTCTACACATTAAATAAATTGTAAACGCAAATTCTACTCAATCACCTTCTTCTCTCGCACTTCCCGCCTTTTGAATTCTCTTCTGTTTACTTGCTTTTGCTCTGTAACCTGTTACCCTTTCTCATAACTTACCTACCATGTAACCCCTGCTGAACCACTGATTGGGACGACACGATTATAAAAAATATTGTTGTATTGATAATAAACATTAAAGTCAGCATCATATCCTATAAAATAATAACGTCATCGATTGCACATCACACCAAATAGGCTTTTGTTAGTACTGCTGTGATACCTCGGCTCGGGCTGGATTGCTACCCCTCGTCCGGAAAGTACTGCGATGATGATGACCGGAACCTAAGTGGGTTGATGCTGTCAAAACAGCACTAGTTATGATGACGCTTTCAGGTCGCTAGTCGTGATGATCTCGTCACAGTAGCTGGTCCTCAAGACGTCTATTACAACGATGAACTCTCTGCCCACGCTGTGTTCTTTTGATCTCAGAAAGTCACATTGAAAAACCCGGTAGCTGTCTCTCTACCATATCAAACCAGACCGGACACTTATGTACACTTGTGTTAAATAAATAAATAAATACGGCATGAAAAAAACAGAGGGTTTATATATATATATATATAAAAATATACATACATATCCATACATATCGCATGTTATTGCAAAACACAGTATCACGGAGCCATCATTTTCATCAGTGATGTAAACAAATCTCAGGAAGTGAAAGGTAAAACTGTCGGACCGTTACACAATCGCTACTCACTCGTCATTGCTATCAGAAAGGCCCTAACTAAATTATACTGATAGGTACCCGGTCCCGGTGTCCAGTCTTCCGAGTCGGCACCACCCATTATACCAAAGAGGTGGATCAGTGGTCGGCACCAAGACCAGCGCGACCGGTAGTTGCGGGAACTGGGCTTTTTGGGCCCTTGTCCGTTGCGTATGCGTTCGGGTTCCCCACATGAAACCCCGACCTTGTGTCACTTCCACGTCTTAATGGTGGGGATCAGGTAAATATCCATACCCTACCTAAAGTATACTGATAGATGCCAGGTCCCGAGAACAATGTCTCGAGGTGACGCTACCCTATTGCACCATAGTTTAGATCGGTGGTAGCCACCATGTCCAGCGCAATCGACGGTTACGGGAATGGGCAATTTTTGGCACTTTCTCGCGAGCACACGTTCAGGATCCCTACGTTAACCTTGATTTTGTGTTGCGTCTTGCTCTAGTGAGGGAGCTAGTAAATATTCATATCCTACCTAATTGTGTAAATGAATGAATGAGTTGAACTGAGATCGGTTAGTGTATCAGCAGTTGGACTCGATATGTGGTGTAGTGTTAATAGAATACTAGATTTCTGTCAATTAATACCTTATAATAATTTCTATATTAATTTCCCGACAGCTACAACCTCCAAGTGTTTAAATGTAGGGTCAATAGACACCTCCTATCACACTAACTCCCAATTATTCTCAGAACACTCTCATTTACCCAACCCTCATTCTCGGTATCCTTACCCGCCTATCACCCACCCTATGACATTTCCTATATTTAACCATTCTCGGTATCCTTACCCGCCTATCACCCACCCTCTGACATTTCCTATATTTAACCATTCTCGGTATCCCTACCCGCCTATCACCCACCCTATGACATTTCCTATATTTAACCATTCTCGGTATCCCTACCCGCCTATCACCCACCCTATGACATTTCCTATATTTAACCATTCTCGGTATCCCTACCCACCTATCACCCACCCTCTGACATTTCCTATATTTAACCATTCTCGGTATCCTTACCCGCCTATCACCCACCCTCTGACATTTCCTATATTTAATCATCCTTTCTCCACTCTATGTAGCCTCCTGCGCAGTAGTGGCAGTGACATGCATTGCTCGGGGTGAAACGCTTATAAAAAAAAAATATGTCAAGCACAAGTGGTGTAGGGAAACAATAGTTGTCTTCCCCTAAGGGGAACAACAGTTTGTTTTCTTTTTGAGGAACTCTTTTTTTTATCTGGGTTCAGTTCCCTTCCTGGCTTTCGTTTGGGTAACCACGAGGACCATTTGCTGGCTTAATACCTATCAGTATAATTTAGTTAGGGCCTGTGTCTGATCTGCGTAATTTTCTGATAGCAATGACGAGTGAGTAGTGATTGTGTAACGGTCCGACAGTTTTACCTTTCACTTCCTGAGATTTGTTTACATCACTGATGAAAATGATGGCTCCGTGATACTGTGTTTTGCAATAACATGCAATATGTATGTATATGTATGTATATTTTTATATATATATAATAACCTTCTTTTTTTTTTCATTATGTATTTATTTATTTCTTTAACACAAGTGTACATAAGTGTGTGGTTTGGTTTGATATGGTAGAGAGACAGCTACCGGGTTTTTCAATGTGACTTTCTGAGATCAAAAGAACACAGCGTGGGCAGAGAGTTCATCGTTGTAATAGACGTCTTGAGGACCAGCTACTGTGACGAGATCATCACGACTAGTGACCTATGTAATTTCTTTGCTATACTTGCTAAAAACATTCTCGTCTAATTGAACAACATGAACATTCTTCTTGTTTTGGGACGTACTTAAATATTCTTAATGTACTGTACTTGTTTTTGTATTAATTTTTTTGTATTAAATTCCTATTTGTTATTGCCCTGTAAAACTGCAAAAAAAAAAAACGATTGCATAGTCATCAGTATAAAGGGCAGCCCAGTATGACAAATACAAGTTGGAGATACTAAAATCAAGCAGGTACAAAAATTTAAATACCTTGGAAGTGTTCTAACAGAAGACGGAAAGTGCGACACTGAGATCCGAAGGCGAATTGGCATGGCGAGGGAAGCATTCCAGAAGTTGAGTAAAGTTATAAGAAACCGGACAATTTCGCTAGAAACAAGGAAGAGAGTACTGGATTGCTATGTGCTGTCAGTTCTTTAATGTGGCAGTGAATGCTGGACAATATCATCAAAGATGAAGGAAAAACTTGAAGCAACCGAAATGTGGTTCTACAGAAACATATTGGATATAAAGTGGGGGATCAATTCCATATTACAATCAATATATAAACTGACCCCTCACTTTTTGGTCACAACAGTTTCTATACATTTGTATTCCTGACATCCAAAAACACAAGGATGCATTCCATGAGCTGAGTAAAGTATTAAGAAACAGGACAATTTCGCTAAAAACAAAGAAGAGATGACTGGATTGCTATGTGATGTCAGTTCTTCAATATGACAGTGAATGTTGGACAATATCATCAAAGATGAATGAAAAACTTGAAGCAACTGAAATGTGGTTCTACAGAAGGATGCTGCGGATACCATGGGTCGAGCATGTGAGCAATGATGAGGTTTGGAAAGAATGGAAACGAAAAGGAAATTAATACTGAGCATCAGGAAGAGACAGCTGAAGTTCCTGGGATATGCAATGAGGAAGGAGGGCTTGGAGAACCTGATACTAACAAGCCATATCGAGGGGAAAAGATACAGGGAAAAGCAGCGGATAACATATTTGAAGGACCTCATCAGGTGGTGTAACAGAAGATGGCGTGCTAAGAGCCACCAGGGTTAGAGAGACGTGGAAAGCCATGATCGCCTACGTCCTGAAAGGATAAGGCACATAGAAGAAGAATATATATTCCAACTGTTTATAAGAAAATATATTGTGGATATAAAAAGGAGGGATCAATTCTATATTATAATCAATACATACACTGATCCCTCATTTGGTGGCCATGATAGTTTCTATACATTTATATTCTACAGTTAAGGGCTTGAGCTAATGGATGGCAGAGCGGGGTTTGGGTGGTGTAACAAAAGAAAGCGTGCTAAGAGCCAGCAGGGTTAGAGAGACGTGGAAAGCCATGATCGCCTACGTCCTGAAAGGACAAGGCACATAGAAGAAGAAGAAGAACCTGTCCTTCTTATTACTACATTGTTACGACAGCCTAATGTTTATATTAGTATCGCGTAACTGGAAATATCACCGGTTCGCAACTCATACTAATAATCATATATATTAATGGCAGCCTGATTGAGGTGTACAGTCATTGTTAAGGCTGCTGTTCCATTTGTCTACCTCTTGGTGTTAAAGGACTGCATTTAATATCTACCATGAAATCGAGCTCTATTTTAGGAAAGATATTTTAGGCTTAAAATTTCTACTTGTACGTCGTAATTTGCTATAGATTATTTAGGTCGAGATAGATAATTTACACTGTTCGGAGAGTTGTCCTAATCATTATTGCCATTTTTACTACATTTCGGCAGTTGTAAACTCCGGCCTTCTTCAGGTGTTAGGAATTAAGATGAGGACAATGGTCCGAATAGCTTAAATAATGTAAATACTACCTCATCTCAGAAATATAGACAAATACTTAGGTTGAGATTCTGAAATCTTTCCATCTTTTTCTAGCTGAAAATTCTGTAATAAACTATTGCTTTCGTTCCCTTTGAACATCTTTTCCAAAAGTAACTTTTATTTTAGCGTCAAAGCTTACAGAACAATACACAAGTAGGCGGACCTGAAGGAGACTACCACTACCTTTAATTTTTTTTTTTTCATTTTCTTTACTTTTTTCAGCGCAGTCTTATCGATTATTGCATAACCTTTCCGATTAGGAAAAAAAAACTGAAAAAATTTCAATTTTTAAACAATTTTACCGGGGCTTCAGTTTCTCATACAACGTTATAGTAAAATCAGTCCTCCATTTTGGAACCACTCGCGTTGGGGTCGCTTTGTTTTGGCTTTTTGGGACGAGTTGTTGCTCTTGTTTTTGTCTTTTTCAAGTTTTTTCAGTTCGTACGATGGCATCTTCCTCAGAAACTCTAAGAATGGATTTATTCAAAAATTTCGCAAAGGATTCAGTTGTTGAATATGCGCAAGCTAAAAAGTTAATTGCATAGGATTGATTTACTACTAAGGTTGTATAGAAAACTAGAATTGTTTAAATATTTCAATTTTTCCTAATTTTCTTTGTAAATCGGAAAGTTTAATCGATAAGATCACACCGAAAAAAGTAAAAAAGAAATTGATAATCAACCAATTTACTGGTGTTGGTAATATCGTACCGGCGAGTAGATCCAAAATGAAGGATCGATATACTATAACGTTGGATGAAAAACTGAGCCCCCACTCTAAAATTGTTTAAATATTGATATTTTTCCAATTTTTTTTTATAATCGATAAGACTGCACCGAAATAAACAAAAAAAAAAAATTGGAAAAATATCAATATTTAAAGGTGGTGGTAGTCTCCTTCAGGTGCACCCACAAGTATTTAAGCCTGTTTCATTTCAGTTTATTTGGTATAAAACTTTTTGTAATTTTTCAGCGTTTAGTTTTCAAAAGTTACAACGAACCAGTGTCTCTGAAGTTACATTTTTCATTAACAATATTATGCTGCTCATTATTTTTTAAGAGAAATGCCCACGTGACGGAGTTTGTAAATCAAAATGGGTTATTTACAAAGCAGAAATACAAAATACTGATGGTGAGAGAAAAATATACTTAGGATATCTTTTCCTGATCTACATTAACGATCTCCTTGATGAAAGAATATCCCAAGTAGATATATACGCTAACGACACGACCGTTTATTCTCACCTCAATCAAAAAATCTGCCGAGGATGACAAAGCAAACCTCGCTGCTGAGCGTGAAAAGGACCTCCAATCCGTGGTGGACTGGGGGTAAGAAATGACTCGTGAATTTTAATGCTTCCCAAACGAAGTTGCTATCTATTAACCATCACAGACAATCGCTCCTACCCTCCCATTAGCATGGATTGGACTAGTCTCCCTGAACTCAAAACACTGCGCCTCCTCGGGTTAACACTAACAACAGACCTCAAGCGGAATTACTATATAGAATCTATTTACTATCGCTCGGTTCACACTCCACCCACGTCTATTGAACAGGTGAAGAGCCTCATCCCTTGTTTCCTGTTTAGGATGTGGTTTCCGGCTTTCTCTTTTCCAATCTTTTCACTCTTTTCTTTTTTTTTCTTTTTTTCAATTGGAATAGATAGACTAAACTATCGCACGGTTCACACCCACCCACGTCTATTGAACAGGTGAAGAGGCTCATCCTTTGTTTCCTGTTTAGGATGTGGTTTCCGGTTTTCTCTTTTCCAATCTTTTCACTCTTTTCTTTTTTTCCTTTTTTTCAATTGGAGTAGATAGACTAAACTATCGCCTGGTTCACACTCCACCCACGTCTATTGAACAGGTGAAGAGGCTCATCCTTTGTTTCCTGTTTAGGATATGGTTTCCGGCTTTCTCTTTTCCAATCTTTTAACTCTTTTCTTTTTTTTCTTTTTTTCAATTGGAGTAGATAGACTAAACTATCGCCCGGTTCACACTCCACCCACGTCTATTGGACAGGTGAAGAGGCTCATCCCTTGTTTCTTGTTTAGGATGTGGTTCCCAGCTTTCTTTTTTTCCTATCATTCTACTCTTAAGTAGCCCCATGCGCATCAGTGGCGTCACCCCCTTGCTTGGGGTGATACGATTAAAAAAAAAAATAGCTAAATCCGCTGCTAAGAACGTCTGTTCTCTGTGTCGGGCCAGGAGGTTTTCTTGTCTGAAACAATCCTGCACATATATAAATCTACCATCCACCCGTGCATTGAATACTGCTGCCATATCTGGTCGGGTGCTCCTGCTATCCACCTAGGGTCCTTGACAAAATCCACCGGAGAATCTGTAATGTGATCGATCCCGACTTGGCAGCTAAAATACAGTCATTTTCTCACCGGCGCAATGTGGCTTCCTTGTGTCTTTTCTACAAATACTTTAACGGCTTCTGCTCCGATGAACTTAGCTCACTAGTACCCACTATATATGAATTTACTCGAGCCACAAGATTAGCAACTAGGTCACACCCTTTTACTGAGAAACCAATAAAATGTAAACACAAATTTTAATCCATCAGCTTCTTTTCTCGCACTTCCCGCCAGTGGAACTCCCTTCCGTCGACTTGCTTCCCCGACAGCTACAATCTACAAGAATTTCAATGTAAATCCAATAGTCATTTTCTATCTCACTAACTTGCATCCTCTCTCTCATGCTCCTTTCTCCATCCACTCCACTTTCATCAGTATTCTCATCTTTCTCTTACCCACTTCTTGACACCCCATATAACCTGTCACTCTTTCTCATAACTTTTCTGTAACCCCCTCCGCACCAGTGGCAGTAAACTACCTTGCTTGGGGCTATATGGTTATATTTTTTTTAATGTACGGAAGATACAAGGTGGCCCCAAAAAACGAGAATTTTTAAGTGTGTATTGACAGACATGAACAAGTAGCAGCACAAAATAAACTCTCTAGTATTTCAGTAACCGTGAATTAAAATGAATTTCTAAGCAAGTTATGGCGTCAGGTGTCCATTTTCATCTCACAGATTATTGAATAAGCAGAACTACCGTTATTGGGCAGAAATAAATCCTAATGAAGTTCATGAGCGCCCTTTACACGCTAGTAAGGTGACAGTATGGTGTGCTGTTTCATTACATAGGATCATCGGACCTTATTTTTTTTAATGAACAGGGGATCTAAGTCACTGTCACTGCGAATCGTTACGTGGAGACACCTGAATTGAACAATTTTTCACACGTTCAAGAAACCTGGTTTTGACAGGATGGAACGACATCTCACACTGTATGGTAATCCCTGCAGCCTGTGCGAGAATTGTTCGGTAATTGTGATCTCAAGATTTGGTAATATTCCATGTGACCCTAGATCTACAGATTTGTCTGTTTGATTTTTTTCTTGGGGGGCTATCTCAAGAGTAAAGAGTACACGACTCGACCAAGAATTCTAGATGAATTAAAACAGGAGAATTCAGGATGGAATTCATAGTATCTCAGCTGAGACATTGCAGCGGTCAATGAGGAATATCAACAGTAGATTTCAAGAATGCATTCGTACAGGAGGACACCATCTACAGGACGTAATTTAAAAAAAAGTGAAAATTCATCATTGTTTCTTAAATAGTACGAATAAAATATTTTACTTCCATCACTCTTAGTTTTATTGGATTGTTAAAAATTTTCCTTTTTTTGATAAGGGTTCACCCTGTATAATCACAACTCTACCTTAAGCTAGAAAAAAAATGTGTTGTATACCCTACACCAACTCAACGGGGGAAATAAGACATGGACCCAAAACTATTTTCACTCTTATAAAATCGACTCTCTTTTTCATTCTGATTTACCTCTTCTGCCTCCCATAAGCATGGACCAGGTGATTCTCCCGGAGAGGAATACACTACGCCTCCTCGGACTTACCCTGTCCTCAGACCTCAAATGGAACCACTATATTGAATCCAAAGCAAAATCTACTGCTAAGAAGGTTGGGTCACTATGTCGATCCAGGATGTTTTTTCCACCTGAATCCATCCTGCATATATACAAGTCAACCATCCGTCCGTGCATGGAGTACGGCTGCCATTTATGGTCACGCGCCCCTGCCGTTCTCCTCAGTGTTCTTGACAAGCTCCAAAGGAGAGTCTGTAATGTGATAGGTACTGATCTGGCGACTCGACTGCAGCCACTTCCCCATCGTCGAAATGTGGCCTCCCTCTGTCTCTTCTATAAATATTTTCATGGCTTCTGCTCGGATGAGCTTAAGTCACTGATGCCTCCTCAACAGGTGTTTACCCGTGCAACCAGACTGGCAACTGGGTCCCACCCATTCACAGTCAGGTTAGCCAAATGCAGACGACAATTCTACTCCTGCAGCTTCCTCTCTCGCACTTCCCGCCTGTGGAACTCACTCCCGTATTCTTGCTTTCCTGACGGCTACAACCTCCAGAAATTTAAATGCAAAGTTAATACTCATCTATTAACCACTGGTCTCTAGCTCTCTCCCCTCCCCTGTATAATCTTCACGTTCTCTCCTCCTATGTATCTGTCATCGCACCTGCTTTCTCAGCTTTCTATTGTTCCTTTCTAACTAGTTTGTACTCCTCACTCTTTTCTAATTCATCTTTTTACATTTATGTAACCCCCTGCACATCAATGGCGTTTCCGCCTTGCTCGGGGTGAAATGATTAAAAAAAAAAAAAGAAAAAAGATAAAATGATGACTGTATAAAGGTATACAACATATCTTATTGACGTCGGCTGTGGAGTAGAAAGTGGTTCCAGGGGGGGTGGTCAGCACTGGCGAATCGAGTCAGCCAGAGGCCGCGAACTCGTCCGCTGTTCTCCCCGTGCCTCTCTTGCCTGTCTTCCGATCTCAACTCTGACGGACTGACTACTGCCAACTCAATTGTCTTCCAATATATATATCGCGAATCTCGTTTTGCCACGTCATGTTTTGAGGTTTATATTATCTGACCTTGGATACGCTGGTTATCAAAACGCAATTTTGCTCGTCAGCCGATGTCTACATTTTGTAACTTAAAACAATCAAATATTTTCAAAATAATATCTTTTTTTTTTTACTAGCCAGTTTGCATATTTTGCTGTTTCATAAAATACACTTCTACGCGAAAGTACACACCAGGTCAGATAATATATAACAACTGTACCAAACTGGCTGACGAATTGTGGAAATTGAAAAAAAAAAACGGCAAAAGCCCTGCTATAAGATGGAGCATATAAAAAAAGACCTTACAGCGGTGGTGTTGTCTGCAGATTGTGCAAAGAGGAGAAGTCAGCTATAATATTATTTCCAAAACGAGAAAAGTTATTAAATGAAAGGTCAGGAGTAATGTCCGGATGTAAACATATCAGGAACTATATTTTAGGATCATACAAACCCGGATTAAAGTATTTATCATTCTTCAAAAATGCGTCCCTTATTTTGAAATTTCAGTTATTTTAAACTTCTAGTCGTGCATTTTAAAAATCCCTGTTCAACGCTTGAAAAAAAATCATTGGAAAATCAGTTGATATAAAACGCCCTAAGATACAGAAAGGTTAAAACCAAGGTTGCACAATCGACTGACTTCAAAACGAATATATATATATATATATATTGTGTGTGTGTATTTTGGCAGCATTTTTTCATTAATGCAGGTTTCATTGAATAATATAGACAAGTTTTGTCTATTAATTTTGTGTAGGATCCGTTCATACCGTTTGATATACTTGATGGTGATGTCGTTGAAAGAAAACAAAAAATCACAGTAATTGTTGATTTTTTTATCGGGTCTAAGCTTTCGGCTCACATAAGCCATTATAAAAGATTAAATATTAAGACAACATTAATGTTCTATGTTTACTGTGTGTTAATATTTACTCTTTGATAATGGCTTATGTGAGCCGAAAGCTTAGACCCGATAAAAAAATCAACAATATATAACAAAAATATTTTGTTGGTTCCAAGAAAATTATTAAATGCTTATAAATATTCATTAATTCAAGAGAAAAATATTAGGTATTTAATTACGTCATCTTGCATCAAGTTTTTACGCAATGAACCAAAAAGAAAATCTATTTTTGTTTTGCGAAAATGGACAATATGCGTGTATGTATGTGTGTATGTAAACCGCATTCACCCTAGTCGGGTTCAGCCGGCTTCCTCCCCAACGGAGCAAGTCTCATTAGGATTTATTTAAAGGGCAGGGTCCCAAGTCCTATCCTGTTCTTTAACCCATAACTGGAGGGAAAGGACGGATTAATACCTTTCCCATTGGTTACGAGCGCGTAAGTGAATGCAGGGAATTTAACTGGAATTCGAACTCGGCTCACCGATTTCTCTTTCCAAGCCGATATCCACTGCACCACAACGCACATCCGTCAATAAACGCTTACAGCACCTGGTATTCCCAAGCGGTCACCCATCGAAGTACTGACCAGGCTGTACGTTGCTTAACTTCGGTGATTGAACGGGAACCGGTGTATTTAACGTGGTATGACGTAAGGAAATGGACAATGGCTTCATTTTTTAAGAGATTTTGATATAGAAGCTGCAGCCTAACAACAGACTAAAATATGGAGAGATAGAACGAGAGAGTGAAGAGAGAGCGAGGGACAGACAGACAAACAGAACTAGCGTTTCCCTTACATGAGGGAGAACTTGTAGATATCTCAGTACCAAATGAACACTAGTAGTATAGCCCTGTGTTGCTCGGGTGTAATGAAAACTTTAAAACTAATCCATGGTCCTGGAGCTCAGACTCTTTGGACGTTGGCACGAAAGACTAAAAAGCAATAGTTGTTTCCAGTTAAAGCGAAACCGTAGACTGAAAGAATAATGAATAGAAGTAAGTCAAATTTTGAAGTGTGGTAAGAATCGGATAAAAATTGTGGATTTGCATAAAGGACAGTCAGACAGATAAACACACACACACACACACACACACACACACACACACACACACACATCTTGCCTTTTATACATATATATTATCGATTTTCTGCACTATTGTAAGAACTGCAACCTTGAAACTTCTGAATATCGTTTCTTATGTCTTTGTCTATGAGTGTATCAAATTTGATTAAAATCGGATCACTCCTTCAATAACCCGATTTTTTCGATTATCGATTTTCGATATTTATCGGGGGTACCTCGACACAAAACCTAGCTAAGAACACTCGAATGCGCTTATAATACAACTGTGTAAAATTTTAAGAAAATCGGTTCAACCCTTTTGGAGTCTATAGGTAACGAACACACACAGACACACACAGACACACACACACACATACACACACACAGAGACAAAAAATATAAAATATATATATAATACAGAAAGAGAGAGAGAGAGAGAAAGAGATAGATAGATAGATAGATAGATAGATAGATAGATAGATAGATAGATAGATAGATAGATATGAACAGACTGAGATAGATAGATAGATAGATAGATAGATAGATAGATAGATAGATAGATAGATAGATAAAATCAGTCTGTAAAAGATAGATAGTAATCGATGAAAAACAACATAATATGAAGAAAAATGTTTTTTTTAAAGAGATTTTGATATAGAAGCTGCAGCCTAACAACAGACTAAAATATGGAGAGATAGAACGAGAGAGTGAAGAGAGAGCGAGGGACAGACAGACAAACAGAACTAGCGTTTCCCTTACATGAGGGAGAACTTGCAGATATCTCAGTACCAAATGAACACTAGTAGTATAGCCCTGCGTTGCTCGGGTGTAATGAAAGCTTTAAAACTAATCCATGGTCCTGGAGCTCAGACTCTTTGGACGTTGGCACGAAAGACTAAAAAGCAATAGTTGTTTCCAGTTAAAGCGAAACCGTAGACTGAAAGAAAAATGAATAGAAGTAAGTCAAATTTTGAAGTGTGGTAAGAATCGGATAAAAATTGTGGATTTGCATAAAGGACAGTCAGACAGATAAACACACACACACACACACACACACACACACACACACACACACACACACACAAACATCTTGCCTTTTATATATATATTATCGATTTTCTGCACTATTGTAAAAACTGCAACTTTGAAAATTCTGAATATCGTTTCTTATGTCTTTGTCTGTGAGTGTATCAAATTTGATTAAAATCGGACCACTCCTCCTATAGCCCGATTTTTTAGATTATCGATTTTCGATATTTATCAGGGGTACCTCGACACAAAACCTAGCTACGAACACTCGCAAACGCTTATAGTACAACTGTGTAAATTTTTAAGAAAATCGGTTCAACCGTTTTGGAGTCTATAGGTAACGGACACACACACACACACACACACACACACACACACACACACACACACACACAGACACAGACAAAAAATATAAAATAAGTTTATATATATATATATATATATATATATATAATAGAGAAAGAGAGAGAGAGAGAGTGAGAGAGAAAGATCGATATAGATCGATAGATAGATATGGACCGACTGAGATAGATAGATAGATAGATAGATAGATAGATAGATAGATAGATAAAACCAATCTGTAAAAGATAGATAGTAATCGATGAAAAACAACATAATATGAAGAAAAATGTGCCAAACTTTATAATAATTTTATTATTAAGAGGAACAACTTTTTAAAAGTATATTTAAATTTTAAAAATCTTTTCTAACACGTTCGAAATTTTGGTAAGCGTTTGTTTAATGTTAATTATTGTTAGCGGGACTTTACAATGGAAAGTGTTATTTTACGTAAGATATTTTTTCCCTGTGACAAACGCATTAATTTGGAAATCCTTGCAAAAATCAAATGATAGTTGGATTTTAATGAAACTTTTTTTACAAATGAAAGAAATTATTTTTGAAATTATTATTTTTAAAAATATTTTGGTAAAAGCATTTTACATCTGTTACCCCCACCCCACTTAAATTCATGAAATTTCAAGAAATTAAAATTTGTAGGAAAAAATTGGTTTTCTTAGTTAAGCGCAGAACTCAATGGGGAAGGTACATTATCTATTAGTTTTTTTTAACCATCTGACCTCTCTTTCTAAACATCTGCTCCGAATAGTAAAATAAAAAAAATGCAATAAAATAAAACTTTTTTTTTAATCATCTCACCCCAAGCAAGTCATCCCACTG
This sequence comes from Ascarosepion bandense, assembly GCA_037127315.1. Lineage (NCBI taxonomy): Eukaryota > Metazoa > Mollusca > Cephalopoda > Sepiida > Sepiidae > Ascarosepion > Ascarosepion bandense. Next base: position 378,583 of record JBBBDQ010030747.1, on the reverse strand, counting down.
CCACTATTGCGCATGGGGCTACATAGGGGAAGGTAAAGAAAAGGAGTGGTTAGACATAGGGAATGTCAGGAGGAAGGTGACAGATGAGTAAGGACAGCGAGGATGAGGGTTGGGCAGATGGGAAGAGTGTTTGATAGAATGGGAACAAGTTAGTGTGTTAGGAGGTGTCTATTGACCTTACATTTAAACTCCTGGAGATTGTAGCCGTCGGGGAAGCAATCGTGTGGAAGAGAATTCCACAGTCGGGAAGTGCGAGGAAAGAAACTGTTGGAGTAGAAGTTACGGCTGCATTTTATCGGTTTCACTGTAAAATGGTGGGATCTAGTTGCTAATCTAGTATCTCGGTCAAATTCGTATTTTGGGGGCACTAGTGATCTAAGTTCATCGGAGCAGAAGCCGTGAAAGTATTTATAGAAGAGACACAGGGAAGCCACGTTGCACCGATGGGAGAGAGACTGCAGGCGGTCTGCCAAGTCTATGACATTATTTAATTAGATAAGCTTGTAATTACTGTAATAAATAATATAAATTAAGGACATTGGAGTCTGAAGAGAATTCTTTTCGATTAATTATGAAATTATTTTTCTTAATTATAATAATCTATCAATTTTCAAAAATATTTTTAAAATACTTCAAAGACTTGTAGACCTTAGGTTGTTAAGTTATTAAATGAAGACTATATTTACTAATCAAAAATTGAAAAGTTTAATACAAATGATTGAGCTATCGTATTTTTAACATAATTTTTAATTTTTTTGTATATTTTTTTTTGTGGGGGGGCACGTTTTGATGAGGAATGTAGAGGTAAATGCTATAAATCAGTAATACTTTTGTAAATCAGATCAATTTAAAATTAAATTTGATAATTTTCCGAAAATAATGTTGCAGACGTATATTTAATTTTTGCAAGACTTTTAATACTGATAATTATGCTAAGATTATGCTCGTGAATGATAGTGGCGTGGTATCTTCTCCACAGTGATTTATTGAGACACCACCTCTAGTTAGCTGGCCGTTGACCTCTTCAGAGTTGTTCCTTCCGTTTTGTGGTCTTTTTGTCCACAACAAGTAGCTAACCTTCCGCCTCACTTACAAGCCCATGCAGTGGGTTCGCCGGTTTAGTCGCCGGCATTCTGACAAAAATAATTTTTTAATTATTCAGACATTTATTAAGAGGGTCTGACTTCTCTAGTTCCCTGAGTGTATGCTAGTAAGGCAGTGGGTAGGGGAGATCATTCGTATTATTGAGCTGCAACTGAAACTAGGTTCGTCTAAGCACTTCCACACAGGGAATCCAGCTTCAGTTTTGGAGATTTCTACAGAGTTGAGTGAAACTTACCAAGTGACATTTTATTTTTTCTTCAGTTTCTCTCAATGGTCAAAGCTGGATATGCGGAAGGCTTGAAGGGGCATGGCACATAGAAAAAAAGAAGAAAAAGAAGAAGAAGAAGAAGAAGAAGAAGAAGAAGAAGAAGAAGAAAAAGAAAAAGAAGAAGAAAAAGAAAAAGAAGAAATAGAATCATTTATTTTTCAATATAATTAAAATAACCTTTTTATTTTAAAAATTCATTTTAAAAAAGTTATCCGTAATGAGTGGAGGTATTTAATAGATAGATAGAAACAAGCTGCAATAGATAGATAGATAGATAGATAGATAGATAGATAGATAGATAGATAGATAGATAGATAGATAGATAAAAACAGGCTGTGCTAATAGATAGATAGATAGATAGATAGATAGATAGATAGATAGATAGATAGATAATGAGCAGACTGAGATAGATAGATAGATAGATAGATAGATAGATAGATAGATAGATAGATAATGAACAGACTGAGATAGATAGATAGATAGATAGATAGATAGATAGATAGATAGATAGATAGATAGATAGATAATGAACAGACTGAGATAGATAGATAGATAGATAGATAGATAGATAGATAGATAGATAGATAGATAGATAGATAGATAGATAGATAGATAGAGTTGTGTGTATATATTTAGCAGATCAAAGCTACAGACATTGCCTACCGCGTAAGGTTACATTTATTTCCCCCACCACCACGACCACCCAGCCGCCTAACCCGGGCAAGCAAAACGGGATTCGGTTCGCGCCGCGTGATCCAGTTTCTGCTGCCATCGAAAAACTAATGCTCAAAACAGAGGGCAAAAGTCTTGGCAACGGACTGAACTCTGTCACATTTGATCGGGAAATGGCATTTTGATCTTGTGCTTGGTGAATCGAAGCCACGAGAAAGAGGGCAAATGAATTGCAAAATATGTGAACCAAAAGTTACATTAGAATCCGTAGGAAGGCGAACTCAGTTGCGTGCGCTTTGCTTGGTTCTCCAGTCGGTGAACAAACCACGATCTGCCATGTCTTGTACTACCATCTGGGGCGTGTCACACTGTACTTGCATTGTGTGCAATCAATTTTGATCGTAAGTCTCGTGTCAGGAGATTGCCTCAAGAAACATTTGGAGAGAACGAATAAAATAACAGTGTTTAGGGTTAAAAAAAATAAAAATAAAAGAAGGTTGAAAAAAGTAGAATGAATTGGAGAGACGAAAGAGAAAGGGTTATAAATTGAGAAAGATAGAGAAAGGTTTAGGGGAGATAGTTCGAGAGAGTTATATGGGAAAATACGGAGGGAAAAGTAAGGCAGGCCGAGGAAGGATTTGAGAACGAGGGGGAAAATTGGAGGGACTGTGAAAGAAAGAAGCAAAAAAATGGAGTGGGGTTTTAAAAAAAGAAATTAAAAGTGAAGAGAAGAGAGAAAGTAAAAGAAAGGAAATAAGAAGAACGACTAAAAAAGAAAGGAAGAAAAACAAAGAAAGAAAGAAAGAAAGAAAGAAAGAAAGAAAGAAAGAAAGAAGTCAGACATTAAGTTATTGGATGGAAAAGAAAAAAAGAAGAGCAATAAAATAAAAAAGCAAAAAGTAAGTAAGAAAGAATGAAAAAGAGAAAGAAAGAAGGAAATAAGATAGAAAGAAATAAGAAAGAAAGAAAGAAAGAAAGAAAGACTGATAAAGAAAGAAAGAAAGAAAGAAAGAAAGAAAGAAAGAAAGAAAGAAAAGTTAAACATTATGTTATTGGATGGAACAGATAAAGGGAAGAGCAATAAAGTTAAAAACCAAAAATAAATAAAAAAAAGAATGACGAAAGAAAGAAAGAAAGAAAGAAAGAAAGAAAGAAAGAAAGAAAGAAAGAAAAGTTAAACATTATGTTATTGGATGGAACAGATAAAGGGAAGAGAAATAAAGTTAAAAACCAAAAATAAATAAAAAAAAGAATGACGAAAGAAAGAAAGAAAGAAAGAAAGAAAGAAAGAAAGAAAAGTTAAACATTATGTTATTGGATGGAACAGATAAAGGGAAGAGAAATAAAGTTAAAAACCAAAAATAAATAAAAAAAAGAATGAAGAAAGAAAGAAAGAAAGAAAGAAAGGTTAGACATTATGTTATTGGATGGAAAAGAAAAAGGGGAGAGCAATAAAGTTAAAAACCAAAAATAAATAAAAGAAAGAAAGAAATAAAGAAAGAAGAAAGAAAGAAAAGTTAAACACTATGTTCTTGGATGGAAAAGAAAAAAGGAAGAGCAATAAAGTAAAAAAGCAAAGAGTAAGAAAGAATGAAGAAGATAAAGAAAGAAAAAAGAAAGAAAGAATAAAGAAGAAAAAGAAAGACGAAAGAAAGAAAGAAAGAAAGAAAGAAAGAAATATGAAATAAGATTCATAAAATCGAAAAAATATTTAAATAAAACAAATTACGAAAGAAAGAAAGAAAGAAAGAAAGAAGTCAAACATTAAGTTATTGGATGGAAAAAAAAATAGAAGAGCAAGAAAGAAAGAAAGAAAGATCTGTAGGACATTATATTATTGGATGGAAAGCAAAAAGGCTAGAGCAATAACGTCTAAAAAGCAAGACGAAAAAATCATGAAGAAGAGAAAAGAAAAAAGAAAGAAAGAAGGAGAAAAAATTGCATTTAAATAACTGTGAATAGCAAATTAACGACAATCTTTGTAAAGACCGCAAATAGAGTCGAAAATAACGTTGAAAACCCACAGTTTGCTACTTTCTGAAGGCTGATTTGACTCAAAACATGAAAGAAAATAATATTATTATTATTATTATTATTAATAATAATAATAATAATAATAATAATAATAATGACGACTCTGATGGCAAAGAAAAGAACAAGAAATGGGAAAAACGAAGGCAAAGAAGAACTAGAAACGCGCCTTTCTTTCCTGACGAAGATAATATCAGCGATAGATAGGAGTGTTCAGCCAATCACAATCGTTGCTGCGCCTTTTTTTATGTTCTCGTCATCTGATTGGTTGATAAATGACACAGACGAATTGTTTTGCGCTATATTACAAGAATCTTTCGCTACGTATTTTCTTCTCTTTTTCGTCATTTCTTTTTTCCTTTTCCTCCGAAGAAACTTTTGTTTTTCCTACAGCGCTGATAGCAAATACATATCGAAAAAAAAAGGTTGAAGACACATTTAATAAAAATAAGACGCAGATTCCTAAGAACTGAAATAAAAGTTCTGAATGAGACAAGAAGCAGAGACAACAACGTAACTACTACTACTACTACTACTACTACTACTGATAATAATAATAATAATAATAATAATAATAATATACAGCAAAAGGCGCTATAAGTTTGATATTGTACAGGATTGATGGAGTTTAACGAAAATGCAAGATCTACTTGTTAAGAACAAAAAACAGTACAAAAGAAAAATATATTATTATTATTATTATTATTATTAATAATAATAATAATAATTATAATAATAATAATATTAAGAAGAAGTAGAAGTAGAAGAAGAAGAAGAAGAAGAAGAAGAAGAAGAAGAAGAAGAAGAAATATTCAATAATGAAAGAAGGCAGGAAATACAAACAAGATTCACATTTAGTAGATTCTGGAGAAAAGCAAAACAAGCCAAGAACTAACTTTTGCGACAAAAAATATGAAAAAGAAAGCCAAGGATAAAGCTCTTGAACAGATAAAACAACGCTGGCAAGACACACCTTTGCATAGCCAATATCCAGAACTTGCTAATAAATCCTATGTTGATAAAGTTAATACTCATCAATGGTTACGTGCATCCAGATTAATGTCTCAAATTGAAAGCTTTATTCTCGGAGCGCAAGAACAGTCTTTTCACTAGAAACTTTCAGACAAATATTATACATAATTATGTGGATCCAAAATGCAGGTTTTGTGATAAATACCAAAAAACAATAGACCATCTAATCTCAGGCTGTTCTGTACTTGCCTCAAAGGAATATAAATATCGTCACGATAGATTAGGGCAATATTTACATTGGACAATGTGCAAACACTAATGAAAATATGTAAACAAACACTGGTATGAATATCACCCAGCACCGGTTACAGATATAGAAGATGCCACCATTCTATAGGATTACACCATCTATACAGACAGAAAAAATGAAGCAAATAGGCCGGACATTATTGTTAAAAACCAAAAAGAAAAAAACTTGCTTATTAATTGGTATGGCTTATCCAGCGGATTGTAACATAGCAACCAAAGAATTTGAAAAGCTGTCAAAATATAAAGACCTGGAAACTGAAATAGAAAAATGTGGAAATTGAAAACAAGTATCGTACCATTGATAGTGGGTGCGCTTGGAATGATAAAAAATGGAACAAAACAAACACATTGAAAGAATCCCTGGAAACCCCAGCTTAAGAGATATACAAAAAATTTTCTTGTTACGTACAGACTACACTGAAGAGAACTTTGTCTATTTAACACTAAGGATGTTATGGAGATATGAATAAACAGTAAATTGAACCATAACAACACACCACGACCTGCCCTAGGTCTTCCTGCAGACTTGGTAGGTAGTGCGACCATAGCAGAAATCGATTTATAATGAAAAATGACATAATAATAATAATAGTTGAGAGATAAGATTTCTGGCAGAACATGTCTTAAAGTAATCCAAGGTTGGGCTCACAATGTGATCATAAGTTGCCTTTATATCACGATAGCGACTGAATACAGATGCTAGTTTAAAATCTCCAGAAAGTCTGTTGTTTCGGCTTATCGTCGAGTAGACGAAGTTTACAAACAATGTAGGCGCCAACAGAAAAAAATACCCATTAGATAGATCCACCCCCATTCTTCTCAAGTACACACTACACTCGCCCCTGATCAGCAACAAGTGGATTCTTTTATAGCAAACGAGATGTTAGGTTATGTGTTTGTATTTAGCATCCTTACGTGGTAGAAATCGCCTAATGTTAGTGTCAAATTGTTGTATAGAAAGTTTGCGCATGGGGTTACATAGGGGAAGGTGGTGAGAAAAGGTGGTTAAATATATAGGAAATATACAGTATATATTGGGATTCCGTCCCCTCTGCTCGCTTTGTGAGCGTCAAGTTTTGAGATTATGTTAGAAACCAGCGAGGGTGTAATGCCGACGTCATTCAGTTAAGCCTCAGGTCTAGATGGGAAGTCGTGTGTAGTAGTATGGTAGTTCCGGGAGGCATGTGCATTTAATACCACCTTCAATGTGCGGTTAGAGAGGAAAGACTGGATTAGGTCAAACAAATGGCCAATTATACGATAGCTCCGCAGTTTGCGTAGAAAGCCAGTGTGCCAGACTGTCGAACGCTTTAGAGATATCCAAGGCAACGGTTTGGGCTCGCCATTCTTGTCGAGAGCCTGGTATATATACTGGGTGATGGTCGTTAGCATAACAGCAGTAGACCTGGTGAAGCGGAAACCATACTGTTTGTCCGAGAGGAGCCCGTGGGCTGTGAGATGCTGAACCACCTTGGCGTTAATAATGGCTTCGAACACTTTGCCAAAGATCGGAAGAAGGCTGATAGGGCGGTAATTTGCGGGGTCCGAGGATTCTCCAGTGTTCTTAAATATAAGAACTACAGAGGAAGACTTCCAACAGGCAGGAAAGCAGAAAGCAGATAGGCAGAAGTTGTAGAGCTTAGAAAAGACAGAGGATAGTTCAGGGCCACATTTGTTCAAGACTATGATTGGGATTCCGTCCCTTTTGCTCGCTTTGTGAGGGTCAAGTTTTGGGATTATGTTAGAAACCAGCAAGGGTTAATGCCGAGGTCATTCAGTTAAGCCTCAGTTCTAGGTGGAAAGTCGTGTGTAGAAACGCCAAACGAATCCAGTCTCGAATTGGTCGAGAATCTGAGAGCAAAGCATTCGGCTTTGTCTGCTCAGAAGGTGGGGACCTCAAATTCATTGATTAGCGGGGGCATTGAGGATTTACTCTTGTTAAGCACGCTTTTACAGAGTCGCCAGTAGTCTTTGGCGCCGAACTTAGAGGATATTATGCGTTGCTTCATTCTGGCAGCAAACAACATTTTAGCTTCGTTAAGTATCTTTTTACAGTTATTACGAGCTGAGGCGAAAAGGCGCCTGTTTTGGTCCGACGCGTAGCTACGATAGAGCCGGAAGAAATGATTCCGGTGGGCAATGGCGGCTGAGCAAGCGGGTGAGAACCAGGGAGACGAATGAGATTTAAGCTGAAATTCCCTGACAGGGATGAAAGCATCGATGCCAGCCTTAACCCAGGAGGAGACCTCGGATGCACAGTCTTCGACGGGAAGACTAAAAACGTTCTTCCAAGAGACGTCACAAAGGAAGTCTCGGAACGAATAATTCTTATCGGGTCGCACTCGCCTAATGTTAGTGTCAAATTGTTGCATGTTTGTGGTGAGTAGTCATTTTGCAACTAAAATCGACCTATGAGATTCTTATTATATTTTACATTTGTGTGTATTGTTGGGTTCATATGATTGTATTTTTTTTAATCATTTCCCACAAGCAAGGCATTCCACTGCCACTATTGCGCAGGGGGTAACATAAGGGAAGGTGGTGAGAAAGAGTGGTTAAATATAGGAAATGTCAGAAGGAGGTTGATGGACGGGTAAGGATGTAGATGGGAAGAGTGTTTGAGAGAATGGGTGCGAGTTAGTGTGTTAGGAGGTGTCTGTTGACCTTACTCCTGGAGATTGTAGCTGTAGGGGAAGCAAGTATGTGGAAGGGAATTCCACAAGCGGGAAGGACGAGAAAAGAAGCTGTTAGAGTAGAAATTGCGGTTACATTTTATCGGTTTCACTGTAAAAGGGTGGGACCTAGTTGTTAATCTAATAACTCGTGCAAATTCGTACCTAGAGGGCACCAGTAATCTAAGTTCATCGGAGCAGAAGTCGTGAAAGTATTTATAGAAGAGGCACAGGGAAGCCACGTAACGCCGATGAGAGAGTGACTGCAGGCGGTCTGCCAAATTGGTATCGATCACATTACAGATTTTCCGTTGTATTTTGTCAAGAACCCAGAGGAGAATAGCAGGGGCAGCCGACCAGATGTGGCAACAGTATTCAATACACGGGCGGATTGCATGTTTGTGGTGTGTAGTCATTTTGCAATTGAAATCGACCTATGAAATTCTTATTATATTTTACTTAGTTTCTCTTTTTCCCGCCTTTTTTGCAATGTCGCCGTTAGAGATCGGAGAAGAGAATACCCACAAGACGGATAGAGGGAAAGAAAGACAGGGGAAAATGACGTGTGACATATTTGATGGGCTTAAACAAATGACTGACAGAACAGTGTTTGGAAAATTTCGTAGGACAAAATATATTAAGAACAACAAGGAACAGGAAGAGGTGGAGATCAATTATCACATTCGCCCTGTCGGTACACGACACATAAAGAAAGAAAAAGAATGAGAAAAAGTGCTTGGAGAATCTGATACTCACAAGGTGAATAGAGAAAATGAGCGACAGAGGAAAGCAGCATTTAACATACTTGATGGGCTTAAATAAGTGGATGGCTTAACAGAGTTTGGAAGAAACAATAAGATGAAATTTATTACGAGCAGCAAGAGACACAACCTTGTGGAGAGCCATGATCGCTACAGTGTCTGAAAAGACATTGCATATTTGTTGTGGATTCCGAGTGAGGAACCGCACAAAATAATGAACAACAAACCAGATAATTGAGATTGCAAATTAAGTTATATTAAACGTAAAAATGCAAACTGGAACGTAGGTTAGTGATCCAGGAATACAATTAGTAAGGAATATATATGTACAAGTCTTTGAAGTGAAGCTGTACTGGAATTAGTATATCCGTTTAATACTATTCTGTCTGAGTGAAGCTCAGAGCTACTCTGACTACTGACGCGGTATTCTCTGTGTAACTTCGGTATCTCTCGGTAACCCACGGACCTCTTACGGTACTCGTACTGTTCTCAAATGTTTTCATTATAGCAGGAGTATATGTATACTCAAGTCGAACCCATTATCATAGAAAAGGGGGAGATCCCACCACAATATTAAAGAAGAATGTGAAAGGACAGGCCTATATCCCTCTCTTCCTGCAAGTCTATAGGAAGATAAGAAGAGAATCAGTGAGACACTGGCGAATTATAACGACAGACATGCTGCAACGTGTTTATCAGGTGCTGGACTTTTTTTATTTCATAACGAGCAGTATAGCCCGGCGTTGTTCGGGTGTAATGAAAGCTTTAAAACTAATCCATGGTCCTGGAGCTCAGACGCTTCGGACATTGGCACGAACGACTAAAAAATAATAGTTGTTTCCAGTTAAAGCGAAACCGTAGACTGAAAGAAAAATGAATGAATGTAAGTCAAATTTTGATTTCCTGGTATCGATATCAAATTTTCTGCACTATTGTAAGAATTGCAACCTTGAAACTTCTGAATATTGTTTCTTATGTCTTTTCTATGAGTGTATCAAATTTGATTAAAATCGGACCACTCCTTCTATAACCTGATTTTTCAATTATCGATTTTCGATATTTATCGGGGGTACCTCGACAAAAAACCTAGCTAAGAACACTCGCAGACGCTTATAGTACAACTGCGTAAATGTTCAAGAAAATCCGTTCAGCCTTTTCGGACTCTATAGGTAACGGATACACAGACACACAGACACACACAGCACAGTTCCATTTATAAATAAGTTTATATATATCTGGACCCGAATTAAATTAGGCCAGTACACATTTGAAATGAGAAGTGCCCAATACATATATAATGCAGAAATTTGAAATATTTTTCTTTAGAAGTTAGACGATTACACAACATTAGTTTCAAACTTACGATATTTTCAAGCGATTTATATATATAGTCGTCCGTAGACAGATCTGTTTCGCTGTATCACAGCTCCTCAGTACGGTTAGACATCCGATTGCTTTTACCCAAGATTGAAACCCGACTGAATTGACATCAGTCGGCGATTCTACCTCTGAGCTATGGATGACTTTAGCATTTAATATACAAAGTGAACCTCGCTGCCGTACTTGAAAGGGACCTCCAATCCGTAGTGACCTGGGGTAGGAAATGGTTGGTTTTATTTATTCATTTTTACATGAATTATGGCTCAAGGCCGAAAAGGTGGGAGGGGGAACAAAACTTGGGTTGGTCTTCAGTTACTCTATCCTATACCTAGCTAATCAGATTCACGACCCATACATACGTTACAATGATTCTCATTCACCATAAGAATTTGTCCATCAACACTCATACTTATCTAGCACCAAAATACCGCAAATCATACCGGGGACCTACAAAAACGCCCCAAATGTACATAAAAATTTGTGACTATTTACAAATATAGTACAAAAATAGATTTTTTTGAAAAATTTGTACATGAAATGATATGATGGGAAGGGGTATGAAGAAACAAAAATCCCCGAAACAAAAAACAATTTCAAATGAATATTTATACAAAATGTTAGTAAGACCCAAACACACCCTCGTAATTAAAGAGGCCACTGTATTCTGCCTGTAGAGACAAAATCAAGCCGCTCTCTTTCTAAGGGGAGTGGAGGCACCGGGTAAAAATAAATTGGACTGGAGAATATATAAGGCTGACCCAGCCGAGAATAAAACGGGACAAAATAACAATGGTCAGTGGGAATCTCGAACTGGATCATAACAAAAGCAATGGAGCCGGGAACAGGCTAGGACAAATACATTCACTCACATTAACTAGGTATACAAAAGGAAGCTAACCTTAACCGCGGGAGGGGTTCCAGAGGAATCCACCCCGATGTGACTTGCAGAACTAAAAAAGAAAATCAAGGCTAGCCCCGGTCACACGAACCAGGCTCGCTGCATTTATCCACCTTTCGCCAAAGTCTGTCGGGTGCAGCCGTTTCCGTTCAGTTCTAATCTTCATTTTGAGCTGGTGCTCAAAATATCGGATTAGATCCTGATCCGAAAGACGACCTCCCCGCAAGACTTCCTCCAGACGCGTCATCCAAATCACCATTCTAGCCGTGGCCAGTAGCGACAGAAACACCATCCGCTTCACTCCAGAGTACGGGGGCGACACATTGTCCACAGCGTATGCGCGATCAATGAGCACAAGCTCCCGCGGCGCGTTACGAGCAGTCAACTCGCCGACACGCGCCCACAACGGGCGAACGCGCGAACAATGGAAGAAGGCGTGCGCGGACGTCTCCTTGATTCCAAGGTTGCAACGTTCACAATCTGGCAAATCCGCCAGGCCCATTGCGAAACGCTTGTCATTGAGCGACAAACCATTCCGAGCCAATCGCCAGGTCAGAGAAAACTCAGAGTTGCTGAGCCAATCCGCGCCTGGCGCCCAAGACCAATGAGAGCGGTACTCCACTCTCGACATGCCGAGCTTACTCCACAGCTTATCCTTCACGGCACCCTCCACTAATCCCCGATAGAAGATTTTCCTAGGCTGTGAAAGGTCACTGGACCGTGGAATGGCCTGTAAGGCCGCCAGACATTCGAGCAGGAATTTCGGTCAAATGTAAATGTAAAAATGTAAATATGTATAATTTACTAAGCGCAGCTTAGATGTGGCACAAGGCCGAAAGTATGGGGCACCCAGTGAGGATCGAACTCACTACTTAATTGCAATAGTGCTAGCGAGACAAGCTTGCTAACCATTTCACCACCTTGAGGTGCCCTTGGGGTAGGAAATGGTTGGTAAATTTCAATGCCTCCAAAACAAAGCTGTTATCAACTAATCACCATAGACAATCGCATCTACCTCCCATTAGCATGGGACAGGCTAGTCTCCCAGAGAGTAAAATACTACGCCTCCTTGGCCTTACACTCTCGGCGGACCTCAAATGGAATGACTATATTGAATCCATTGCCAAATCTGCTGCTATAAAAGTGGGCTCCCTGTGCAGGGCCCGGAAATTTTTCCCACCTGAATCTATTCTGCACATATACAAATCTACCATCCGCCCGTGTATTGAATATTGCTGCCATATCTGGTCGGGTGCCCCTGCTGCTCTCCTTGGGCTTCTTGACAAAATACAAAGGAGGATCTGTAACGTGGTTGATACTGACTTGGTAGACCGGCTGCAGCCGCTCTCTCACTGGCGTGATGTGGCTTCCCTGTGCTTCTTCTACAAGTACTTTCATGGCTTCTGCTCCGATGAGCTCAGATCACTGGTGCCGCCTAAGCACGAATTTACACGAGATACTAGATTAGCAACGCGGTCCCACCCTTTTACAGTTAAACAAATAAGATGTAACCGTAAAGTCTACTCCAACAGCTTCTTTTCTCGCGCTTCCCGCCTGTGGAATTCCCTTCCACAAGTCTGCTTTCCCGACAGTTACAATCTCCAGGTGTTTAAATGTAGGGTCAATAGACACCTCCTATCACACTAACTCCCAACTATTCTCACAACACTCTCATCTACCCAACCCTCATTCTCGGTATCCTTACCCGCCTATCACCCACCCTCTGTCATTTCCTATATTTAATCAGCCTTTCTCCACTCTACGTAGCCCCCTGCGCAGTAGTGGCAGTGACATGCCTTGCTCGGGGTGAAACGCTTATAAAAAAAAAAAAATGTAAACACAATTTTCATTAAATTTTCAAGAAAATCGGTTCAGCCGTTTCAGAATCTATAGGTAACGGACACACACACACATACACACACACACAAAGACAAAGTTCCATTTATAAATAAGTTTAGATCATTTCACCCCACGCAAGGCAATACTGCTAGTGGTGTTCAGGGAATTACATAAGAGGAGGATGATGAGAAAGAAGAACAAGTTATAGTGGGTGTCTGAAAATGGGTAAGAGAAGGACGAGAACACTGGTGTAAAGAAAGCTGATGAGAGTAGAGTGGATATTGAAAAGAGCATGAAAGAAATGATGCCACAGAGAGATAGAAGATGGCAATTGACCTTACATTTAAATTCTTGGAGATTGTAGCTGTCAGGGAAGCAAGTATACGGAAAGGAATTCCACAGGAGGGAAATTCGAGAGAAGAAGCTTCTAGTGTAGAAGCTGCGGTTACATTTTATTGGTGGGACCTAGTTGCTAGTCTAGTAGATCGAGTAAATTCATGCAGAGAGGCACCAGAGTGTTAAGCTTGTCGGAGCAGAAGCCGTGAATGTATTTGTAGAAGAAACAGAGGGAAGCCACATTACGTAAGTAGATAAAGAATTAAACAATTTTTAAAGTTTATCTGATTAAAGATACCTCTAGGTATCGATAAACTAAATAAAATAAAATAAAAAAGTTTATAAAATAAATTAAAAATAAGAATAAGGACAAAGATTAAAGAAAACTATAAATTTAAAAAATGTTTTTAAAAATTAATTTTTTTAAAAAATTAATTAAATTTTTTTTTTATAAAAATTTATAAAAATTATAATGTGAAAACGATATATATACTAGCAGAAGAAATCAGGAGTTAAATTAGTAATTTTTAAAAAAGTAGACAAACAAAGGAGACTGGGAGAGGCAGGTAGAGGGGTTAAATACTATTTAAAGTTAAAGTAATTTATCAAAAACCATTAAATTTATATATAACCTCCTAAAATTAAAAAATTAGAATTTAAAATTTAAGTATTCACAAAACACGCTTTATGACGGCACTAACGAATGAATTCCTTTCTAAAATTCAGGAGTAGGTGCTGGCAAGGATACTTTAATATTAGAATTTTTTCTAGCAGACACAGACAGCACCTATCACGGAAATTCCTCGGAATACGGGCTGAACCTATTAGTTTCCAGCTAATTACAGGGACCAGCCCTTCTTCCTTCATTTTCCAGAATCTCCGTGAAAGGGCTGCCTGGCATTTTTGACCCGGGTTTGAAACTTTAAACTTTATTCTTATTCTTATTTTTAATTTATTTTATAATTTTTTTTATTTTATTTTATTTAGTTTATCGATACCTAGAGGTATCTTTAATCAGATTAACTTTAAATATTTTTTAATTCTTTATCTACTTTTTCCTCTAAATTTGCTTTTTCTAAAAAGTCTCTTTTTTCTAATACTTTGACCCTTGAATAAAGTTATTTTTATTTGACACGTATCGAGCGTTTCTAATATGAATTTTTTCTTTTTTTCTTTTTGCTTCTCTTTTTTCTTTTCTATTGTTAACTTTTGTTGTCTTTATTTTTCTTACCACCCACTCCCCTTTCTGTTTTGTTTAACCCTATTCTCAATTTAACACCACGCCTAACCCCTTCCTTTGTAAGCTAGACGAAACCAATTTTTTCCTTTTCTTCATTTACAACTCTATCTAAAAGTTAAAATCTAAAATTAGACATGAATTTCTTCCGTAATTTTTGGTGACGAAAATTTTCTCAAATCTTAACCGTCATTTTTATTTTATTTTTTTATTTTTATTTTTATTTTTCTCTCCTTTGATTCTTATTTTTATTTCCATTTTGAAAGAAGGACGTTGCTGAGGTGATGTAAAATCTCTCTTAGGGATTTTATGTCGAAATGTTCATTCAACATTTTTGAACATTGAAATTTTATTTTATTTTATATTAGCTCTGTAATTTTAATTACATTGAGCTTTCCTCCTGCATCATTTTTTAATATTAAAGGATTTTTAATATTAATTAGGATCAGGTTCTTGGGATTTACCTCCTACTTTTCTGTTTTGGATTAAAGTATTTTAATAATATATATATATATATATGATGTAAACAAAAAAAATATTCGGACGCTATCGTCAAATACGTTTCTAATTCAAATTTAAAAATCACTTGTTTCTGATGAAGGACCGAGGACGGTCTGAAATATAAAATATAACAAAAATAAACAAATACTGTTTAAAAAAGTACATTTTTAAATTCTAAACTTTTTATTAATATTCCTTCCTATATATATATATATATATATATATATATATATATATATATATATATATATTGTAATGGTTGTTACAATTGTTTATAAAACATAGTATCACTACACAAAAATTTTTATTTCCATTTTGAAAGATGTACGTTGCTGAGGAGATGTAAAATCTCTCTTAGGGATTTTATGTCGAAATGTACATTCAACATCTTTGAATATTGAAAATTTATTTTATTTTATATTAGCTGTGTAATTTTAATTTCATTGAGCTCTCCTCCTGTATCATTTTTTAATATTAAAATTTTAATATTAATTAGGAGCAGGTTCTTGGGATTTACCTTCGTACTTTTCCGTTTTGGATTAAAGTAATTTAATAATATATATATATATATATATATATATGTGTGTGTGTGTGTGTGTGTGTGTGTGTGTGTGTGTGTGTGTGTGTGTGTGTGTGTGTGCGTAGGTAGGGGAGGGAGGAAGTAAGTACGAAAGCGTTTGTTATAATTTTACCCCAGCAGGAAAAAGTGAACATGTTGGAATGTGGAAAAGTTTAAATTTTCTGCGATTTCACATCTTAAAAATTTTCTGCTGGAGCAGAATTATAACAAAATTTGTGTTTTTATTTTGCTATCCCTTTTTTCCACACCCAATATATATATATACACACACACAGTTACAGTATATGAAAAAATTGTCAATTTAACTGAACAAGTTCCTGATGACTTCAAAGTTTCGTGAGGACAACATCATGATGCCCCCACTCATATTGGATGGGTTTCTTAAATGAAAATATGCCGCCCTAATATATATATATATATATATATATATATATATATATACAGAGAGAGAGAGAGAGAGAGAGAGAGAGAGAGACCTTCATAAAGTCCCTGTGCACTTTAAAAAATTTATAACTTTATTTGTATTTGTGATAGAAATGTTATAAAGTTTAATGCATCTAGTTTTAAATATTGTTATTGAATAATTCTTTAACACAAAATTTGCAACAATCTTTATATAAGTAAAAAATATGAACTGCAAAATCGTATTACCCTTTGTATTGCTAATGATGGATGACACGTGAAAACCTAAATAAAATTTCAATAAAACCTTAAGAAATATAGATTTACTTCTTTCTAATCCATTTTACAAATTACTTCTATCACAAATACAAATAAAGTTATAAATTTTTTTAAAGTACACAGGACCTTTTGAACACCCTGTATATATAAATGCAACATATTTATATGTTGCATTTATATATGCAAAATCAACCGAACCCCTGAAGAGTGAAGACATGATAAGGATGCCTTTACAAAACTTCTAAGGCGGTATGACTGAAACAACACTTATTAATTAATTGAAAAACCTCCACATTAATTCTATTAACGCTGTTATTTAACGTTTTATTAGAAAAAAACATGATAGTAAAAATGTCTTCCTATTTGTAACACATCACTCAATAAATCTCGGGCCTAACTAATAAAACATTTTTTCAGACAAAATTCATCAACATAGTCACCTTCTTTGAACGTAGCTTTCTCATTGACAAATATTCATACAAAATAGTTAATACGCTGTTCAACTCATCTGCTATCTTCCGCAACTTCAATTTACGATCGGCTCAAACAAGTTTGTGGATTTTTTTTGTGTTTTCCGGGAAAGCTGACGACTTTTGGTAACCTGAGCGTTCAACATCTTTTGTGTCTGTACGTCTGCGTTTAAAGTCAGCATACCACATCTTAACCGTTGTTACTGAAAGAGCAGAATCAAGGCATTGCTTTGCTTAAACATTATTTTTTTCCATCAGAAAGCCACGCCTTATCAACACACGAAATTCACATTTTCCATTGTTTTGAAAATTTGCAACAGTAGGTTCACTTAAATAGCTGTAATTTGTAAACTAATAATCCGATTAGGCCCAAATTTTGTCACGTGCCATTTGAAGGTTACCAGTTCATAAAATGATATGGATTTTTTCTATTAGTGGAAGCATCTATATGTCCGGCCCGAGATTTATTGAGTGATGTATAAACTGAAAGTTAAGAAATGTTGTCACTATGATCATTATATTCAATATTATATATATATATATATATATATATTAGATTGGTGTGAGTTTGTGACCCACGGTTTGTCTAACAATCACAAAAGCGTGAAACCCAGTGTCACAAACTCACACCCATCTGACTGAATATGTTAGCTCTATCACTGATATTGAGCACTTTCAAATAAGTACTGCGCATATATAATATATCAATAGTATGATATATATGATATATCAATAGTATGATATATATGATATATATATGAAGATATATGCAAGTTATATATATATATACAAATTGCATATATATATATATATATATATATATATATATATATATTCATATCTTTGGGAACGGGTGTTTACTCCTTCCTTCAGTATTATTGTTATTTGACATAGTTGATAGTTGACATAGTTACCCATCAACTTCCATGTGGCATTTCACATTGCCACTGAAATTCATCAAACATTATTCGGACCTAACTAAGGAATTATATGATATAATAATGACCACTAAGATATCTCTTCTTTTCAACAATCAAGAAAAAATAAGCCTGTAAGCGATTTGACATCACATTGGGTGCGTGAGACTCTGCGGGTCTTCCGATCTCATTTTTTTATTTGGTCCATACAACCTCACCAGACACTATGATATTAACACACATTACATAGGGCGGCATATATATATATATATATATATATATATATATATATATATATATATATATGATGTTAAATATAAGAGACAATAAATGTCTATTATGTTTAATCATGAGCCGTTCTAAACGTTGTATTTTGGCTTTAATTTCAGTAGAAAATAAAGACAAAAATTCTCCAACATTTGGATAATTATTTATTGATTTGCTTCTAAGCTTTCGGATCACATGAGCCATCTTCAGAGAGGTTGCTTAGACTGAAATATTATAATATCCACCATCACCGACGATTTTATTTTGTGTTGACGTAAAACTTCGCTTATGACTTACATGTCATCTTTCTGATCAGAGTATTATTAAACAACATTTCTTTGAAAAACATAAACATGTAGGTAATATCAGACAGATTTTGGTTAACAATACGGTGATCCTTACTCATACACACAGTAAGAGGAACCTGCAGATATTGGAGGCCATGTACATCAAATCAAAACAACCAACACTCAATAAAATCAACTTTAAAACAGGAAATAACATATTACATTGCATTTGACTACATGGTTTTGTTGTCATTTCGCGCTATCCCGCGGTGTGACGTCATAAAACCGCATCGCAAACTTAAGAACTGCGTTTATTATTTTTGGTAACTATTGCCGTTGCCAAGCTGAGTTTTATGTCAACACAAAATAAAATCGTCGGTGATGGTGGATGTTATTATATTTCAGTCTAAACAACCTCTCTGAAAATGGCTCATGTGAGTGCTCAATCAGAGTGTGAGAGCGTAAATAGTCATCCACAGACAGATTTGTTTCGCTGTATCACAGCTCATCAGTACAGTTAGACATCCGATATTGTTAAATATAACAGACAATGAATGTGTATTTTGTTTAATCATGAGCCGTTCTAAACGTCATATTTGGGCTTTAATTTTTGTTGGAAATAAAGATAAACTTTCTCCAACCTTTGGATATTGTTTTATGACGCTGTTTCTAAGTTTTCGGCTCACATGACCCATCTTCAGAGTGGTTTCAGGGACGTTAACATAAAGACATACACCATCAAAGATGATATTCTTTTGTGTTGACATCTGCTCGTCTTTCCTTTAATAGATATATATCTATTTGAGATTTAACTTGCCCGATCGACTCGGTCGATTAAAATCTTAATTGGCCGATTAAAGTTTATTGCTTTACTCGCACGCAGTCGATTAAAAATCTTGCAATGAAACTTATCTCTTCAAATATAGAAAAATGAAATTTGATTCCTTTTACGACCCCAAAATATGACATTGAAGATTCACAAGTTACTTAGAATGACCTACAATGACATTATTGAACTCTTGGCTTTTATCATCCCGGTCTGTGTAAATATCATCGAAGATGAAGGAAAAACTTGAAGCAACTGAAAATCTCTCTGTCACCCAGATTAAAGACGCTCACAGCTTTTTAGACACTCATTTGAAAAAATATTATCCTGTATTTCCTCTCTGTTTACGAAAATTAAAAACGAGCATTTGAAAGAAAGAAAAAAAATACGCATACTTCTTTTAACCACGCACCGAAAAAGAAATTATGCAAATAAGTAGTTTTTTTTTATAGAAAATCGTTGAGAAAATCAGATTTGTCATTTTTTATCATTTATGAGATGGATTTTGTAGTCAAACAGAAGAAAGAAACTACGAATTTAGGTACCTCCACTCAATTGCCAAAAAAAAACCCCAGCATATCATGATGTTAAAACTTAATAAAAAAGGTTTTATCATCAAAATCTTTATGCTATTATTAAGAGGAAAGATCAAATTTTGTTATTATTTATTTATTTTTTTAAAATCATTTCTAACACGTTTGAAATTTTAATTAAAATTTCATTATTTTCCGTCAGCGATTCACGCTATGTGTACGTATAGCAACTATTAAGAGAATGGAGTCGGTGATTTTAGGGAGAAAAAATATTCCCTTGCTCTTGACCGGCGACCGAGTGATATCTTTGTCAAATCTCAAAAGCTGTATAGATAGATAGATAGATAGATAGATATGAAGAGACTGACATAGATAGATAGATAGATAGATAGATAGATAGATAGATAGATAGATAGATAGAAACAGACTGGGATAGATAGATAGATAGATAGATAGATAGATAGATAGATAGATAGATAGATAGATAGATATTGAAGGCAAGTCAGGCAGATGAAAATCCCTACAACATACCTCATGAGGCTGGGATAGATAGATAGATAGATAGATAGATAGATAGATAGATAGATATGAAGAGACTGACATAGATAGATAGATAGATAGATAGATAGATAGATAGATAGATAGATAGATAGATAGATATTGAAGGCAAGTCAGGCAGATGAAAATCCCTATAACATACCTCATGAGATAGATTGTGGAAATGATTTGCAGAACAGGCAGTGAGTTTTGTTTAACGGCATATGTGGGTTATTTAATGCCAAAAAAGATGTTGCTTTAAGGTATTTTTTAATTAATGTTCGGTTATGGTGAGAAGGTACATTTAGTCAGATTTTAATGAATTTTTTTTTTTGTTTTTATTCTTTTCATTTTAGAAAACTGAAAATGACTTCTAGATTTGTGTTCAAAAATGTTTTGCTGGGAATAAATTTTTTTCTTCAAAAATATGTTATGGTAATAATTTTTTTCTTCAACAAAAGTATGTTATTGGTAATATTTTTCTTTCAAAAATGTATATTTTTCTATAAAAGTCTATTTTTATGTATATATTTCTATAAAAGTGTATTTTTATATTTTCATAGTGCTTTCACCCCAGTTTTGGGGTTAACTATTTGCCCATAGCAGGTGTTAACACTCCGGGTCAAGGGGAACAGCAGCATTTAAGAGATGGTTCCATGCTCCTCACAACCTCCCAATCAGAGGCCTTGCTGCCGGATGCAGTTTACTGTCATGCCCAGGAATAGTGTGCTATAAAACGAACATTGCTAAGCGCTAAAAAGAAAAGGAAGTTGTGGAGCGCCATCGCTCTTTTCCTTTTAACATTGTTTTATTTTTTATTACTTTAATATTCCTAATTTTCTTCACAAGTCATTTGTGTCCAGTTCTTTTTTTTCCAGTTTCTTCATTGAACATTACGTCAAAATTATATTTCAAAATTTTGCGTTCAATAAACTCTTTCTTTTTTTTCTCGTTTTTTCTTTCTTTTTTCTTTTCTTTCTATATTTTTAAAATCCTTTTCACTCTCTTTATTTCCCTTATTATTTCCTTCCTTTCTTCTTTGCATTTGTTCTTTCTTTTCTTCTTTTCTGAATCCTTTTCTCTCTTTCCTACTCTCTCTCATTTTATATCCTTCCTTCCTTCCTTCCTTCCTTCACTGCAGTCTTTCTTTCGCTGTCCATTTCTCAATCCTTCTCTCTATCTCTTTCTCTCTTAAGCTCTCCTTTATCATATTTTTTCTTTCCTTCATTCCTTCGGTTTTCCTTCTTTTCTTAATCTTTTTCTCTCTTTCTCTTTCTCTTTCTCTTTCTCTCACTCTCTCTCTCTCTCTCTCTCTATGTATCCATCTTTCAATCATTATCTTCTTTTATATTGCTTTCATTCATTTCTTTCTTCCTCTCTTGTCTTCATTCGTTTGTTCCTTTCTTCGTTTCGAAATCCTTCACACTCTCTGTCTTTGTCTCCCTATTTCTCTCTCCCTGTCCTTTCATATTTTCTTTCTTATTTCCTTTATTTCTTCGTTTCTTTCCTTCTTTCCTTCATTCCCCTACCCTGTCATAAAATCCTTCTTCCTTCCTTTGTATTTTAGCCGTTCTCTCTCTCTCTCTCTCTCTCTCTCTGCTTTCATATTTCATTATTTATTTACTTTTCTTTAATATTTCCGTCCGCCTTCACTTCCTTCCTTCCGTCCTTCCTTCCTTCCTTCCTTCCTTTCACTAATTTCTTTACCAATTCCGATCCATTTATTCTTTTTCCAATCCTTTCTCTCTCTTTCTCTCTCCTTTCATATTTCATCCCTTCCTTCCTTTTCTTTAATATTTTATTCCTTCTTCAATTCCTTCCGTCCTTCCTTCCTTTCTTCCTTCTTTCCTCCCTTCCTTCGTCTCTTTTCTTTCTTTTCACTCATTTCTTTACCAATTCCGATCCATTTATTCTTTTTCCAATCCTTTCTCTCTCTTTCTCTTTCCTTTCATATTTCATCCTTTCTTTCCTTTTTCTTTAATATTTCATTCCTCCTTCACTCTCTTCCTTTCTTCACTCTCTTACTTCCTTCTTTCCTCCCTTCCTTCGTCTCTTTTCTTTCTTTTCACTCATTTCTTTACCAATTCAGATCCATTTATTCTTTTTCCAATCCTTTCTCTCTCTTTCTCTTTCCTTTCATATTTCATCCTTTCTTTCCTTTTTCTTTAATATTTCATTCCTCCTTCACTCTCTTCCTTTCTTCACTCTCTTACTTCCTTCTTTCCTCCCTTCCTTCGTCTCTTTTCTTTCTTTTCACTCATTTCTTTACCAATTCAGATCCATTTATTCTTTTTCCAATCCTTTCTCTCTCTTTCTCTTTCCTTTCATATTTCATCCTTTCTTTCCTTTTTCTTTAATATTTCCTTCCTCCTTCACTCTCTTCCTTTCTTCACTCTCTTACTTCCTTCTTTCCTCCCTTCCTTCGTCTCTTTTCTTTCTTTTCACTCATTTCTTTACCAATTCAGATCCATTTATTCTTTTTCCAATCCTTTCTCTCTCTTTCTCTTTCCTTTCATATTTCATCCTTTCTTTCCTTTTTCTTTAATATTTCCTTCCTCCTTCACTCTCTTCCTTTCTTCACTCTCTTACTTCCTTCTTTCCTCCCTTCCTTCGTCTCTTTTCTTTCTTTTCACTCATTTCTTTACCAATTCAGATCCATTTATTCTTTTTCCAATCCTTTCTCTCTCTTTCTCTTTCCTTTCATATTTCATCCTTTCTTTCCTTTTTCTTTAATATTTCTTTCCTCCTTCACTCTCTTCCTTCCTTCCTTCCTTCCTGCCTTCCTTCCTTCCTTCCTTCCTTTCACTAATTTCTTTACCAATTCAGATCCATTTATTCTTTTTCCAATCCTTTCTCTCTCTTTCTCTTTCCTTTCATATTTCATCCTTTCTTTCCTTTTTCTTTAATATTTCCTTCCTCCTTCACTCTCTTCCTTTCTTCACTCTCTTGCTTCCTTCCTTCCTTCCTTCCTTCCTTCCTTCCTTCCTTTTCACTCATTTCTTTACCAATCTCGATCCATTTCTTTTCAATTCTTTCTTGTCTTCTGAGAATCGTTCTTTTAATCACAGCCCAGGGCATTTGGCGGCGAAATGATCACAAATACCAAAAACAAAACCAACAAGGAAGCTCTTTTGTTTGCCACTTTCTCTGTGGTTAATACCATCCAGTCCTTAAAGAACCAAGAGAGATTGCCAACTATAGCGATGACGTCATCACACAGCTTTTTGCTTTTAAATAAACAGGGGAAGAATGAATAATATCTTGAGAATAAGAGGATAGCTTTGTTTATCTTATTAGTAAATGTGCGCCATCACCACAGATTTTACAAAATCACTTCTGTTTTACGGTTTGATGCCGAAACATATTTTACAATTTATGGTCAAATTCAAAAATATAAACGGCCGTGAGACAAGTATGCGTCACCGGATCTATTCAGCCTGTACAGTGGAACAATTCTGGGCAAGTTATGAGTCATCCCAGGATTTGTCACGTGCGGTCCCAATCCAAACAATATCAAGTACGCAGGTGATACAATGCTGATAGCAGACACGGAAAGTAAAATGCATGAACCCCTACAAAAGCTAACAAGGGAACATGAAGAGAAAGGGATAAACGTAAACTTCAATAAAACCGAATGCAAGGTCATCAACAAAAATGGTCCCGAAAAAGGCAACTACAAGTCGGGGTAACGAAAATCAATCAGCTACATAAATTTAACTATCTGGGAAGAATTCTAACAGAAGATGGGAAGTGTGAGATCCCAAGGCGGTTTGGCATGGCCAAAAAGCTAAACAGAGTATTGAGAGATCGGGAAGATTATTGAAAATCAAAAACAGAATAGGATAGAGCCTTGAGGGACACCCGCGTTCGTATGAAAGGATCTAAAAGTGTACCCGTTCAAAATGACATTCGTTTCACAATTTGATAGGAACAATCGTCCATAAATACCGTAGTGTCCTGAGCATGACGGTAAACTGCATCCGGTAGCAAGGCCTCTGATTGGGAGGTTTTGAGGAGCATAGAACCACCTCTTAATTGCTGTTGTTCTCATATCCACTTTGACTCAGAGTGGTAGCACCAGTTAGGGTCCCAACTATGAGCAAATCGTTAACCCCACCCCGTCAAACTGGGGTGAAAAGACTATGAAAGTATAAAATTAGACTTTTATAGAAATATGTACATAAAAGTAGACTTTAATATATAATATACATTTTTGAAGAAAAATATTACCACCAACACATTCTGAAGAAAAAATTATTACCATAATACATTTTTGAAGGAAAAAATGTTATGGATTACGGGTGAGGAACCGCACAAAATAATGAACAACAAAACAGATATTTGAAATAAAGAAATATGTTATACTAAACGTAAAGATACAATCTGAAACGCAGGTTAGTAATCCAGGAATACGATTAGTAAGGAATATATATATATATATATATATATATACAAGTCTTTGAAGTGAAGCCGTGCTGGAATTAGTATGTTCTCGTCGGAACTGACGGGTGCTCTGTAATATTATTCTGGCTGAGTGGAGTTCAGAGCTACTATGACTACTGACGCGGTATTCACTGTGAACTTCGTTATCGTTCGGATCCCAACGGTTCTCCAACGGATCAGACGTATCTCACTATGGCAGGAGTATATGTATACTCCAAACATTTTTATATAAAAAACAAGAATACGTTTTCAGTTTTCTAAAATAAAAAAATACAAACAAAAAATGTTCATTAAAATTTGACTAAATCAACCTTCTCACCTAACATTTAAAAAAATACCTTAAAGCCCCCACCTTTTTGGTATTAAATAAAACAAAACTCAAACTCAAACAAGCCCTGTCGTTTGTGCAGTAGAACAGCATGCTAAATATTGTCAAACACTTTCGGGCTGGTCTATTATTATCAAGAACCTGGTATATTTATATTCAGTGATGGCCGTTAGAACAACAACGGTAGACCTGGCTATATTGTTTGTCAGTGAAAAAAATGAGAAGACACCATGAGTTGTTCTTCTAGACATTAACATTCTTCTTTTCTTATGTGCCCTGTCCTTTCAGGACGGAGTCGATCATGGCTTTCCACATCTCCCTATTCCTGGTGGCTCTTCTCCTTTTACACCACGCAACCCTCGCAAACCTAATCAGGTCCTTCAAATATGTCATCCGCTGCTTTGCCCTGTCTCTTTTTCCCTCTATCTAATTGAAGGCAAGAAATGTTTCATATAGGGATTAAATGATAGCACTTTCGATTTGGAGCTTTTAAAATTTACATGTCATTTTTTCCTTCATTTAACACCGATTCAAGGTCATTTTCTAAAGTAGCTATCAGTTTTAACATGTTAAAGCTATCGCACTTATCGTAAGACATAAAAATGTATCGGAAATTATATATATAAATCTATCGCGTATTTAAAAAACTGTTGCATTTGACGTGGGTGCTTGTTGCTGTAAAAATCCGATCTTGAATGCGTCACAAATTATATATTAATGTCGTCATATAATTTGTGATGCATTCAAGATCGAATTTTGACTGCAACATGTCCCCACCCCAAGGGCAACAGATTTTTTTAAACACTCAATAGATTTTGAAGTGTTGTAAATGATTAAAAAAAAAAAAGAATGATATATATATATATGGATAGATTAAGTACAGAACAAATAGGAAAAAAGTATCTTTAATTTAACATGTTTTGCTTTAACAAGCTTCTTCAGAAATTCATTAAAGACGAATGATTTCAAAATCTAGCGACAATATGTTGATTGAGGTCTGGTTTCATTGGCCAGATATGTTTCACGTGTGATGAAACAATGGTTGAATATTAAATGTAGGAGAAAAACTGTTTGAAGGTGCGTGTCAAAGCTTATGAATGCAAATATATGTCATTCACACGTACTAACGTTACCGAGATATACACGCATTTAACTCGTCTATAGTTTAAATACGCGTAACGCATATTATTTTCGCTTACATATACTTACATTCATGATAAAAATCTGTTTTATTACACGTAATTTTATTAGGTTTTTATCATAATGACGGGCCTTACGGCCATATCACGTTGAATACACCGGTTCTTGCTCGATCGCCGAAGTTAAGCAACGTTGAGCCTGGTCAGTACTTAGATGGGTAACCGCTTGGGAATACCAGGTACTGCAAGCGTTTAGTGACGGATGTACGTGCTTACGACCATATCACGTTGAATACACCGGTTCTCGCTCGATCGCCGAAGTTAAGCAACGTTGAGCCTGGTCAGTACTTAGATGGGTGACATCCAGGACCATGGATTAGTTTTAAAGCTTGTATTACAGCCGAGCAACGCAGGGCTATACTACTAGTGTTCATTTAGAACTGAGATCTCTGCAAGTTCTCCCTCATGTAAGGGAAACGCTAGTTCTCTGTTTGTCTGTCTGTCCCTCGCTCTCTCGTCACTCTCTCGTTCTATCTCTCCATATTTAAGTCTGTTGTTAGGCTGCAGCTTCTATATCAAAATCTCTTGAAAAATGAAGCCATTGTCCATTTCCTTACGTCATACCACATTAAATACACCGGTTCCCGTTCAATCACCGAAGTTAAGCAACGTACAATCTGGTCAGTACTTAGATGGGTGACCGCTTGGGAATACCATGTGCTGTAAGCGTTTAGTGACGGATGTGCGTTGTGGTGCAGTGGATATCGGGTCGGAACGAGAAATCGGTGAGCCGAGTTCGAATTCCAGTTGAATACCCTGCATTCACTTAAGCACTGGTACCCTTGGGAAAGGTATTAATCCGTCCCTTCCCTCCAGTTATGGGTTAAATAACAGGGCAGGATTTGGGGGACCCTGCCCTTAAAAACAAATCCTAATGAATCTTGACACTCGAAAAGAAACATGTATTACTAGACACAAAACTTATATAAAAACAACAATAAATTGTTGAAAGAAAAAGGTATTACTAGCAATAAATAAATAAAGAAAATTTAGTTGGCAATAAATGACCCGCCAAGGTTGATATGCCATAAAAACAAAACAACTAAGCTAATCATAATTTACCATAGACCAGTACAATGTTGTATTAAAAATTGTTCAATACATTTATATTGTAGATATTTAATATTTTTCATTTCGAAATTAGTTATTTCTACAACCTAGGTTTCAACATTTCGGTATCTTCTGGTGATTTACAACAACTGATTTTTTGTTTTTCAAATGCATGAACAGGGGTTTTTTTTTATTTCAAACAAGCGATAAATTTTCAAAATTAGGGAGGACTTATCTCAGACCTTGACAACATTTCACCCATATTTTTATTATCCTAGTTATATTTTTAAAATGTATGTGCGTTATAGTGCAGTGGATATCGACTCGGAACGACAAATCGGGGTGCCGAGTTCGAATTCCAGTTGAATTCTTTGCATTCACTTACGCACAAATATCTTTGGAAAAGTTATTAATCAGTATCGTCACTCCAGTCATGGGTTCAATAATAGAACAGATTGGTTTCTATAGCCTTGGCTGGCAACCAGTCTACCGCAGAAAGCAATGGCAACCTACTACCCTTTCGAGACATGACCGCCCAAAGCGTGTATCACATATGGCACTTAACTGACTGAATATGATAGTCGAAAACAGGATTAAGGCTTCTATTGGGCATAAAGTGTGAGATCAGTTTAATATTGGTATGAAGTTATAAACTGATCCCCCACTAATTACTACTTAATAATATAATACATCTCTTCTCCCTTTAGCTATGAGTCAAGTAACAAGACAGATTGGGTTCTATAGCCTTGGTTGGTAACCAGTCTACCGCAGAAATGAAAGGCAACCTACTACGGAATAATCTTCTGCCCAGTCAGTCATGTCTCTTTCGAGACATAATCGCCCAAAGCGTGTATCATGTATGGCACTTAACTGACAGTTAAGGAAGTAAAGTGATATTTATAAGTATGGTTACATCTGGACATAATGTTTGATCTTTCATTTGGTAATTTTTGTCTTTCTTGGAACAACATAACAACTTATGTTTTCTCCTGGCTAAATTTGCAGACATTGCTACCGTGGTATGGTTTGGGTATTTTAACTATACTCTAAGTACTTTGTCATTTTTCAATTTGATTTTTGACACTTGTCTAACCAGTTTGGTACAATTTTCGAGGTTTTTCAATTTATATGTAGATTAGCAGTATAGCCCAGCGTTGCTCGGGTGTAATGAAAGCTTTAAAACTAACCCATGGTCCTGGAGCTCAGACTCTTTGGATGTTGGCATGAAAGACTAAAAAGCAATAGTTGTCTCCAGTTAAAGTGAAGCCGGAGACTGAAAGAAAAATGAATGGATGTAAGTCAAATTTTGATTTCCTGGTATCGATATCAAATAAGATTTTTTCGTCGTAAACTGAATTTTGAAGGCTAAATAAGTCATCTGAGTAAATGGTATCATGGCTGAGACTAAGAACTACAATTACACCTACTTAGAGCCAAACCCGAAGCAAAAACTGAAATAAAAGGGCTGAAAAATACAGACATACAGGCAGATAAACAGACACACACACACATCTTGCCTTATATATATATATATATATATATATATATATATATATATATATATATATATATATATAATCGATTTTCTGCACTATTGTAAGAACTGCAATCTTGAAACTAATGAATATCGTTTCTTATGTCTTTGTCTATTAGTGTATCAAATTTGATTAAAATCGGACCACTCCTTCTATAACCCGATTTTTTCGATTATCGATTTTCGATATTTATCGGGGGTACCTCGACACAAAACGTAATTAAGAACACTTGCAGACGCTTATAGTACAACTGTGTGAATTTTCAAGAAAATCGGTTCAGCCGTTTCAGAGTCTATAGGCAACGGACACACACAAAGACAAAGTTCCAATTATAAATATGTTTAGATTCTCCTTTAAAACCGTAGTAACTTGAATTACAAAAGTTGGTTTTCGACTTTCTGATACACCCTCCCCTCTCTCACTTCCTCTCTTTTCTCTCTCTCTATCTCTCTTTCTCCCTCTCTGTCTCTCTCTCTCTCTCTCTCTCTCTCTCTCACATACACACACACACACCCACTGACTAACAACTGAATGAAACGTGAAATGGAATTCACTATGATGAATGTAAAGTTTCACTCAATTTGGTTAAAATTTTGATGGCAGCCGATTTCGTCTCTGGTAAGCTTGATTGACTTTTTTTTAATTTTTCATTTTCCTGGGCTTGTAAATTTAAAAATTAATATATATATATATATTTCTAATTTTTGTCGCATTTAGCGTTTAATAATGTTTAAAATATACTTGGGTAAGATAAGATTTCATTTTGCTCTTCTAGGCGTCCGGACCGAAAGAGTTTCTTTTTAAAATTCTGTTTGAATTTCTTAGGAAAGATATGTTATTGCAGAATTACATTATTTATATACTTATCATTTTTATTTTTTTAATTGGAATAGATAGACCCTACTATCGCCCTGTTCATACACCCCCTTTTCTTTTAGACAGGAGTAGGGGCTCATGCCTTCCTTCCTGTTTAGGAAAGCGTTCCCGGTTTCTTTCCTCTCTTCATGTTTTAATAGAAGCGCAGTCGCACGTTTGTTGTAATATGTGTAAATGATGGCAACGTCTCTTCATTCTGAGGGTACCGGGTTGGCAGTTTCCTGGTTGCTACTTCCGACTGGTAATTAGGAGCCCGAACTCTTGAGTAGCGTCTTCAGAGGCTGCTCTGATCAACAGTTGAATAATATCAGGGTATCTTGTAATGCCATGTCGCGCAGGGATGGGTGTTCCTGCTAGTACTTCCCGTGGGTAACCCTGAGGCCGTATTATGCTGCAGTCTGCGCCAGTTTCCTCCCTTTATATGCAGCATTTGACGACCTCTGACACTAATACTTCAGGCCCCTCATTTCCGAAAAAATAACCAATTATGACATCACACAAAGTAAGAATTAAAACTAAACCAGCTAAACATAAATCACTTAAACCAGTTAACATCTCTTTTTCGAACGTACCAACTTTTGAAGCGTTGAATCTTTCATCAAAGTAAACTCACCTGACATCTTAGCCCTCTTTGAAACTAACCTTGAGCCCTCTATTCTTTCCTCTGCTTTCTATATTCCTGTCAACCTTCCCCTCCAATGTCCATATGCATGAAATTGATATTTATGTCAGAGAACATCTCCCTCTAGCTAAGATGATTTCTCTTGAATCTCCTGATCATTCCTACATGTATCTGGTAGTTAGGAGCCCGAAATCTGGCGTAGCGTCTTGAGAGGCTGCTCTGATCAACAGTTGAATAATATCGGGGGTTTTTTCGCACATGGATAGTGCCCCCGGTGAGCAACCCTGCAACCCTGCAAGTGCCCCCGTTGAGCAAGCCTAAGGCCTCACAATGCTTCAGTCTGCACCAGTTTCCTTTCTACATATGTTGCATTTGATAACCGACACATATTACTACTCTAAATCTCTCCTTACACAAAAATCTCTAATTATGACATCACACGAAGACCCAGCTAAACAAAAATCACCTAAAACTGTTAACATCTCTTTCTAGAATATATGTGGTATCCCTTCCAATTATTGCAACGTTGAATCCTTTGTTTAATTAATCTCACCTGATTTTTTAACTCTCTGTGAAACTTGACCCCCCCCTATTTCTATTACTAAACTTGACCCCTCTATTTCTTCCTCTGATTTTTATATTCCTGGTTACCTTTCCGTTTTTAGCATAGACTTCAATGTCCTTATGTCAGCGATTTATGTCAGCGAACATCTCCCTCTAGCTGGGAGATTTCTCTTGAATCTCCAGATCATTCCTAACATGTGTCTTCGCCTCTTTCTCTGCTATCTTTTCTTTATCTATCGCTCCCCTTCATCTCCACCGACCTGCAGAATTTCTTACTGCTACCAAAGAGAAGACTGGAAGACGTTTCGCGATTTCTTGTGTGACGTCCCCTAGAACAAAGTTTTTAGTCTTTACGTTGAAAACTGTGCATTCCAGGTCTGCTCTTGGGCTAAAGGTGGTATCAATGCTTTCATCCCAACCAAGAAGTTACGACAAACCCCATTCTTCAGCCTTGTTCTCCCTTGCGAGGAATCAATTCTTTTGGCTTTATCGTAGACACGCCTCGGACCATAATATTCACCTTTTCATGTCTGCTCGTAGGGCAAGAGAATCCTAAATGATTTTAAACTGTTGGTTGCTGAAAGATGAAGCAGCATATAGCATCTCGCAAGTTTGTCTCCAAAGACTACCAAAAATGTAAAAATGTGTTAAATAATAGCATGCCCTCAAACACCCCTTTATTCAATGAATTTGAGATCCTGAGATCTTCAGCGGACAAGGTTGAATGCTCTTCCCCTCTTTAGGAGTAACTCCAATGTCCATATGCATGGAATTGATATTTATGTCAGCGAACATCTCCCTCTAGCTAGCGTTATTTCTCTTGAATCCCCTGATCATTCCTACATGTATCTTCCTCTCTCTCTCTAGTATATCCGGTACAGATAAGGTACAGAGGAGGGTCTGTAATGTGATAGATACCGACTTGGCAGACCGCCTGCAGTCTCTCTCTCCCACAGGCGCGACGTGGCTTCCCTTTTGCTCCGAGGAACTTAGATCACTGGTGCCCCCTAAATACGAATTTGAACGAGATACTAGATTAGCAACTAGATCCCACCCTTTTACAGTGAAACCTATAAAATGCAACCTCAACTTCTACTCCAACAGTTTCTTTCCTCGCACTTCCCGACTGTGGAATTCTCTTCCAAACGATTGCTTCCCTGACGGATACAATCTCCAGGAGTTTAAATGTAAGGTCAATAGACACCTCCTAACACACTAACCTGCTTCCATTCTATCAAACACTCTTCCCATCTGCCCAACCCTCATCCTCGCTATCCTTACTCATCTGTCACCTTCCTCCTGACACTCCCTATGTCTAACCACTCCTTCTCTTTACCTTCCCCTATGTAGCCCCATGCGCAATAGTGGCAGTGGAATGACTTGCTTGGGGTGAGATGATTAAAAAAAACACTCTTCCCATCTACCCAACCCTCATCCTCGGTATGCTTACTCATCTGTCACCTTCCTCCTGACATTCCCTATGTCTAACCACTCCTTTTCTTTACCTTCCCCTATGTAGCCCCATGCGCAATAGTGGCAGTGGAATGCCTTGCTTGGAGTGAGATGATTAAAAAAAACACTCTTCTCATCTACCCAACCCTCATCCTCGGTATCCTTACTCATCTGTCACCTTCCTCCTGACATTCCCTATGTCTAACCACTCCTTTTCTTTACCTTCCCCTATGTAGCCCCATGCGCAATAGTGGCAGTGCTTGGGGTGAGATGATTAAAAAATAAAATAAAATAAAATAACATGTGCCTCCCTTTCTCTCTCTCTAGTATGTCTGGTTAGCTATCTTTTCTATCGCTGCGCTTCATCACATGACTGTTCCATACTTGACAGTATTTCTAAAGATATAATAATAACTATGGTTTCCGCTTCAATAGGTCTACTGCTGATATGTTAACGATCATCACAGAGTATGCATACCAGGATCTCGATAAGAACGGCGAAGCTCGAACTGTTGCACTGGATATCTCCAAAGCATTTGACAGAGTCTGGCATGCTGGCTTCTAACCAAGTTACAGGGCTATGGTATAACTGGACGATTTTTTCATCTTATTCAGTCTTTCCTTCCAGATCCTATCATACGAACGCGCGTGCTCCATAAAGTCCTACGCTTCTAGGTCCATCGCTTTTTCTGATCTTCATCAACGATTTCCCTGATGTAATCAGATCCCAAGTAGGCATTTATGCAGACGACACAACAATTTACTCCCGCTTCGATAAGTAATCTGCCGAGGCTGACAAAGCAAACTTCGCTGCTGATCTGGAAAAGTACCTCCAATCTGTGGTGGACTGATAAAGAAATGGTTCGTAAATTTTAATGCTTCCAAAACCAAACTGCTATCCTTTAACCATCATAGACAACCGCTTCTACCCCTATCGAAATGGATCAGGTTTGTCTCCCTGAAAGCAAAACAATGCGCCTCCTTGGCCAAAATCTATCAGCCGAAGTGGAATGACGACACTGAATCCATAGCTAAATCTGCTGCTCTGAAGTTTGATTTTGTAGGGCCAGGAAGTTTTTCTCGTATAAATCCATCATATAACTATATAAATCTACCATCCTCCCTACATTGAATACTGCTGTCACATCTGGTCGGGTGGCCCTGCTATTCATTTCGGGCTTATTGACAAGATCCAACAAAGAATCTGTAATGTAATTGATACCGACCTGATAGTTCAACACCAGTCACTTTCTCACCGACGTAATGTGGCTTCCCTCTGTCTTTACTACACATACTTTCACTGCTTCTGCTCTAACGAGCTTAGCTCCCTCCTGCCCCCACTGAATTAATTTACGCGAGCTAATAGACTATCAACTATGCCCCACACTTTTACAGTGAAATCAATCAAATGTAACTGCATTTTCTATTCTAGTAGCATCTTTGCTCGCTCTTCCCGCCTGTGGAATTTTGCTCCGGATACTTGCTCCCCTAAAAACTACAATCTCCAAGAATATAAGTGCAAAGTCAATTGCAATCTCTTATCTTCTTGACTCACATCCTTTCCCTGTGTCGTGTTCTTTTTTCTTTCCACTCTACTCTCATGCAGCTCTCTTCACACCTGTATTCTCATCCTTTTCTTACCCATTCTCTGACTCCCCAAGAATTTAAATGCAAAGTCAATTACCATCTCTTATCATTTTGACTCATATCCTTTCTTTGGTAAACCTTGTATCATGTTCTTCTTTCTTTCCACTCTACTCTCATGCAGCTCTCTTCACACCTGCATTCTCATTCTTTTCTTACCCATTCTCTGACTCCCCAAGAATTTAAATGCAAAGTCAATTTCCATCTCTTATCATTTTGACTCATATCCTTTCTTTGGTAAATCTTGTATAATGTACTTCTTTCTTTCCACTCTACTCTCATGCAGCTCTCTTCACACCTGTATTTTCATCCTTTTCTTACTCATTCTCTGACTCCCCAAGAATTTAAATGCAAAGTCAATTACCATCTCTTATCATTTTGACTCATATCCTTTCTTTGGTAAATCTTGTATAATGTACTTCTTTCTTTCCACTCTACTCTCATGCAGCTCTCTTCACACCTGTATTTTCATCCTTTTCTTACTCATTCTCTGACTCCCCAAGAATTTAAATGCAAAGTCAATTACCATCTCTTATCATTTTGACTCATATCCTTTCTTTGGTAAATCTTGTATAATGTACTTCTTTCTTTCCACTCTACTCTCATGCA
Source organism: Ascarosepion bandense (assembly GCA_037127315.1). Lineage (NCBI taxonomy): Eukaryota > Metazoa > Mollusca > Cephalopoda > Sepiida > Sepiidae > Ascarosepion > Ascarosepion bandense. Next base: position 344,183 of record JBBBDQ010030747.1, on the reverse strand, counting down.
GCTCTCTTCACACCTGTATTTTCATCCTTTTCTTACTCATTCACTGACTCCCCAAGAATTTAAATGCAAAGTCAATTACCATCTCTTATCATTTTGACTCATATCCTTTCTTTGGTAAACCTTGTATCATGTTCTTCTTTCTTTCCACTCTACTCTCATGCAGCTCTCTTCACACCTGTATTCTCATTCTTTTCTTACTCATTCTCTGACTCCCCAAGAATTTAAACGCAAAGTCAATTACCATCTCTTATCATTTTGACTCATATCCTTTCTTTGGTAAACCTTGTATCATGTACTTCTTTCTTTCCACTCTACTCTCATGCAGCTCTCTTCACACCTGTATTCTCATTCTTTTCTTACTCATTCTCTGATTCCCCTGTAACTTGTTCCTCTTTCTCATCACTCACCTCTTATGTAATCCCCTTCGCACCAGTGGCAGTTCTGCCTTGCTTAGGGTGAAGTTATTAAAAACATAATAAATAAAAATAATCGCATCTTTATTACAAAGTCTGTTAAGTGGTCATTTGTTTTGGTCCCTACAGTTACATTCCTTGTTATTCCAGATGGCAACTGATAAAACTGAGCTGCGAGTTTTGATTTGTTACTGCTGGAAGCGAGGTCTTTCAACCAGAAAAGCTGCAGAAGAGATTTGTGCTGCCGAAGGTGAAGGAACAATTGCACGTGTCGCGATCTCAAAGTGGTACAAGCGTTTTGATTCTGGCGACATGAGACTTGAAGATAAGCCTCGTTCGGGACGGCCGTTAAAGTTGGATGATGGAGACTTGCAAACCGGGTTAGACATTGCGCCTTCATCGAGCACTTGAGAACTGGCTTAGAGTTGGCAAATCGACAATTCACCGACATTTAAAGCAACTTGATTTTGTTCACAAAAAACCGCGCCAAGATCTGCACGAACTCACCGAAGCACAAGCCAACAGACGAGTTGAAATTTGCCGTCAATTGCTCAGCAATCCATTGGACGAGTGTTTTTGGAAGCGCATTGTGACATCCGACGAGAAATAGGTCTAACTGGTCCAGCCCAGTCGAGACAAGCGATGGGTTCAAAAAGAGCAAGAGACACAGTCGGTTCAAAAAACAAGATCGATTCGACAAGAAAGTCAAGTTGTGCGTTTGGTGGAACTTTGAAGGAATCGTGCATTTTGAGTTGGTTTCGAATGGTCGTGCCATCAGTGCCGAACTTTACTGTAAGCCACTTGAGCGGGTATACGAAAGGTTGAAGCAAAAGTACCCGGCTCGGATCAACCGAAATCGCGCTTTGATGCCGCAGGAAAATGCCAAGCCACACAACCGCCAGGAAGACCAAAGACAAGTTTGAAGAGCTGGATGGCGTTGAGGTTCTACCACATCCAGCCTACAGTCCTGACTGTGCTCCATCAGATTACGGCCTTTTCCGTTAATGCAACACTTTCTGAAGGACTGCCGATTCGACTCGTTTGATGAAGTCGAGGAAGCGTGTCAAGAATTCTTTGATTCGAAGCCGACTGAATGGTACTTTGACCAGATCTGAAAGCTTGCAGATCGATGGCAGAAAGTCTTGGAAAATGATGGTTTTTATTTTGAGCAATAGTTTTTGTTGTTTTTGCGAGTAAAATTTCAATTTTTGCAAGTGTTTTCTGGTAACCTTAGATTACTTGGCGAGTAAAATTTTAATGTTTTGCAAGTGTTTACGAACTTTTGGGACAACCTAATATTTTACACGTTGCTATTTAGGTTTATGGCGTTTTCTTTTTATGTAGTTTTCTAAATTGTTAGTAAAGCTATAACTCAGTTTGAGTGAATTCATATTGGAAATTTTGTTTCATTCTGAGTTTGTTTTTTTTTTGGAAGCGTTTATTGATTAATTTAAATAATATTTGTCCTATTTTGGAATTTACTTCTAAGTTAAGTGAGTTGAACCAAATAATGTTTTAATTTTAATTATTACTTTTCATTGGTTTACTTGGTTGCGGTTTGCATCCTAAAATGTTTTTATGGCCAGATTTGTTTAAGGCATTTTCATAATCTTATGATCATGAAGGAAAAGATACGTTCTCTCGAAAATTGACGTTAATTAAAATGTGAATATCTGAAAAACTACTTTTATTTTGTATGTTTGTTTTTTTTAATCGTATCACCCCGAGCATGGCGGTAACGCCACTGAAGTGCAGGGAGCTACATAAGAGTAGAAGAAGATTAATTAGAAGAAAAGGAAGAGAAAGACGAACCAGTTAGAAAGGAGCAAGAGAAGGACGGGAATACAGGTGTGATGATAGTTTCAAAGGTGGAGAAAAAGGAAAGGATATACGGGGTGGTGAAGAAAGAACTAGAGTCAAGTGGCTAAGAGATGAGTATTGACATTGCATTTAAATTCTGGAGGTTCTAGCCGTCAGGAAAGCAAGAATAGGGAATCGAGTTCCACAGGCGGGAAGTGAGAGAGAAGACGCTGCATAAGTAGAATTGTCGTTTGCATTTGGTTAATTTAACTGTGGGACCCAGTTGCTAGTCTGGTTGCACAAGTAAACACCTGTTGCAGAGGCACCAGTGACACAAGCTCGTTGGAACAGAAGCCATGAAAGTATTTATAGAACAGACAAAGAGAGGTCACATCTCGTCGTTGGGGAAGTGGCTGTAGTCGAGCCACCAAGACGGTACCTATCACATTACTGATTCTCCTTCGGAGACTGTCGAGAACACTGAGATGAACAGCAGGCGCGCCTGACCATATATGGCAGCAGTATTCCATGCACGGACCAATGGTTGATTTCCCATGAAAAAGAAAGCTTCATGTTGAACAAGACAATATATATTTACCAAAACAGTTACAAGATATTCAAAAGGGTGTAGATTTTATAACCGATTTCACAAAACTTCACGAACGTTCAATGTGTACACCACGTGTGACACGACACCCGTCAATTCGATAGTTCAGCTCCTGCCAAACAAGCTGTAGTATATCTTGCATATCATTCGCCAGCGCCTCAGTGATTCTCTCTGCTTAATTTCCCCTTGGCTTGTCCTTTCAGTACCGTATAAAGAAATTACAATGTGTCAAGTCAGGTAAACGTGGTTGTCATTTCAACAGCACATTTTCAATTTCACTAGCACACCTCACCCATCTCCATGATAGATTCTCATTGATATATGTCCTCAAAGTTAGTCTCATAGGGGATGTGGAGCCACATCCTTTGGAAAAATTCTGTGTTCATGTTCATTAACAATGAGCTCATCAATTTTAAAATATTTGCAGATAAACATTACTGGCTACTATTTAAACTTTTTTATAAATGGAACTTTCTGTGTGTATATGTGTGTGTCTGTGTGTGTGTCCGTTACCTATAGACTCTGAAACGGCTGAACCGATTTTCCTTGAAAATTTACACAGTTGTACTATAAGCGTCTGCGAGTGTTCTTAGCTAAGTTTTGTGTCGAGGTACCCCCGATAAATATCGACAATCAATAATCGAAAAAATCGGGTTATAGGAGTGGTCCGATTTTAATTAAATTTCATACACTCATAGATAAAGACATAAGAAACGATATTCAGAAGTTTTAAGGTTGCAGTTCTTACAATAGTGCAGAAAATCGATAATATATATATATATATATATATATATATATATATATATATATATAAGGCAAGATGTGTGTGTGTCTGTTTATCTGCCTGTATGTCTGTATTTTTTTCAGCCCTTTTATTTTAGTTTTTACTTCTTGTTTGGCGCTAAGTAGGTGTCTCAGCCATGATACCATTTAATCAGAGGACTTATTTAACCTTCAAAATTCAGTTTACGACGAAAAAAACTTATTTGATATCGATACCAGGAAATCAAAATTAGACTTACATCCATTCATTTTTCTTTCAGTCTACGGTTTCGCTTTAACTGGAAACAACTAAGAGTCTGTGTTCCAGGACCATTGGATTAGTTTTGAAGCTTTCATTACACCCGAGCAACGCCGGGTTGTACTGCTAGTTTGTCTATGTTTCTGAGATGGTGTATTGTTGTGGAGTTGTTATGGCGAAATCTTCATCGCCAAGTTGTTGTGACCTGGTTGGACAAAAAAGTAAGACATGGAAACAAGAAGGTAGGTTCAAACAGTGTATTAGAATAACAGAACAATATATACAATACTCAGCAAAATAGAAGTATGAGTCCGAACGGTATAGTTACGCTGCGTTTTGACTGGTACTAAACTACCTCTAGACTGTCACCTACCTGCTTCCCAGCTGCGTATCCTGAAGCCACTCCGGTTATTATTTATAGCATGAGGAAGAGTCTATTCCACGTATAAGGGCACCATAACAGGTATGTGCACTACCTACCATAATTATTAGGCCACCCTAGTTTTGTTTTTAAGTAATTATGCATTTTATACTATTTTAGGATGTATTGCTAAATGAAAATAGAATGGCACTTTGTTATTATTACTTTGCAAAATTTTACAAGGCAAAGAAGCAAACATAAACTCATCCGAACACCCTAAATTTTCTTCATTCTTTCATTGATGAAACTGCAATATAGGTAATTATTAAATATTTATAAATTCATTTGATGCACATGTTACTGTGCAACATTAAGAAAAGAATCATTCTATTTTCATTTACAATTATTCACTTGGCAATAAATACTAAAAAATAGTATGAAATACATCATTTTTTAAAACACTGGGATGATGGCCGGTAGTATATATATATATATATATATATATATATATATATATATATATATATATATTACTGTTGGGACTCCCGCGCCTATTCGGCTATAATGGACTATTCCGTTACTATGTAAAGTAATGGTGGCATCCACGTAGGAGTGTGCCGAGCAGCCGATCGACAAGTCAGTCGTAGACTTCCGGTGACGACCCGGAAGTAACCATTGCTCATACTACGTCTTACGTCGGTTGAGACGATTAACCCTTATTCTTGTATTGGATACTAATAACCTTTGTAAATACTATTTTCACGGAATACAACAATTAACCTATTCCTGTTGTTGAGTTATTTATTCTTACTCACGACATAACAGTACATAACAATTACTTTTTAATATTTATTGTCAAGTGAATAATTGTAAGTGAAAATATAATCTTTCTTTTGTTAATACTGCTCAATAACATGTGCATCAAGTGAATTTATCAATATCTAATAATTACCTATATTGCAGTTTCCTCAATGAAAGAATGAATAAAATTTAGGGTGATTCGAATGGGCACATCTTTGCTTCCTTGCCTTGTAAATCTTTGCTAAGTCGTAATAACAAAAGAACCGTTCTATTTTCATTTCGTATTAAATACTAAAAAAATAGTATAAAATACATCATTTTTTAAAACACTGGGGTGGCCTAATAAATATGACCCGTAGTGTCTATTATTTACATTGTTTGAACAGTTGTCCTCATCTTTATTGTCATGACGTTTCGATAATTGTACACTGCGAATTTTCATAGGTGACTCAAGGACACATGGCCCAGTGGATAAAAGAATGTGACTTGACCTAAATTGTTTTGAGTTCTGGTAACAGCAGTTGCAAACAAACAAAAGTTGAGTTAAATGAAAACAACTAATATATCCGGTAGTAGAATGATTCGTGGAACGAGAACAATCTCTTTCAGTGATCGAAATAAAGAGTTCGGTTCAGAATGTTAGTCACCTGAAGAAGATCGGAGCGTACTACGACAGAAACCTCGTGAATATGACAATAAAAATGAGGTTATGTCTCTCTCAGTGAAAAACAATCTATAAAGACGAAACAATTAAACATTCAATTTAAAACTTTGAGAGAGAATTAACGATGTTATTAGACTACGAAATTCAGTTTTGTGGGGTGGGGGGGACCCCCTGTATATTTGTTATTAGCCTAATTCTTTACTATTTCTCTATACTCCTGTGATGAGGTAGTAATAACATTATTTACAGATTTCGGACTGTTGTCCTTATATATATTGCTATGTTTACGCTGTTTCGACCGTTGTACGCCCTAGATTTCTTCAGGTGCTAGGAATATCGAACTGAACCCATGTTAATTCGATCATCAAGGACGCATGTCTCAGTAAATATAGGCGTTGGTTAGTTCGAGCAACTTGACCCAAAGAGTTGTGAGTTCAATACCTAGCTACAACAGAGATGAACAAGTATCTTAGAAAGTTGAGTTTCATCTCAGCCCAAGAAAGGCATTCCACTGCCACTATTGCGCATGGGGCTACATAGGGGAAGGTAAAGAGAAGGAGTGGTTAGACATAGGGAATGTCAGGAGGAAGTTGACAGATGAGTAAGGATAGCGAGGATGAGCGTTGGGCAGATGGGAAGAGTGTTTGATAGAATGGGAGCAGGTTAGTGTGTTAGGAGGTGTCTATTGACCTTACATTTAAACTCCTGGAGATTGTAGCCGTCGGGGAAGCAATCGTGTGGAAGAGAATTCCACAGTCGTGAAGTGCGAGGAAAGAAACTGTTGGAGTAGAAGTTACGGTGCATTTTATCGGTTTCACTGTAAAAGGGTGGGATCTAGTTGCTAATCTAGTATCTCGTGCAAATTTGTATTTAGGGGGAACCAGTGATCTAAGTTCATCGGAGCAGAAGCCGTGAAAGTATTTATAGAAGAGACACAGGGAAGCCACGTCGCGCCGGTGGGAGAGAGACTGCAGGCAGTCTGCCAAGTCGGTATCTATCACATTACAGACCCTCCTCTGAACCTGAACTACATGACATTCAGAAGTGGTATTGCACATGGAATGAGAATGATATACCTCAGTGATTGAAATAAAGTGTTTGGTTCAAATTTTGTAGCATCTGAAGAAGACCGGAGCGTACAACGGCTGAAAAGTCTTTAAAATGGCAATAAAGATGAGAACAACACACAGAACAGAGTAAATAACATAATTCTTAGTTCTGTTGTTTTGCAACAAGCACTGTTTTATTACCACCATTACTCAGTGTACGGTGTAGGTGGGGGTGTCTCTGTGTGCAAGAGGTGAATGTACGCAAGTTTAGGCAAATTTCAAACGGAAAAATGGCTGAAAATGAATTAAAATTGTAAAAACAATCTGACATGACATGAAAAAGACGCAAAGCATTGAACTGAAAAATCTTAAAAAGATAACATATATATATATATATATATATATATATATATATATATATATATATATATATAAGCCAATAGTGTGTGTCAGGGTTTGAGGGTGAGTTTTTTGGCACAACTCTAAGTGTGGAATTCATGGAAAATTAATTTTTATTATGTTAAGCTGTTTTGCATTTTCATGAAACGAATCATGTACCGTATGAAGTTGATGTGTGTTTATGTATGTTCTTAGTCGGGGGCCCGCTGTTTAAAGATCCAAATAAAGCTTGAATTGTAACAGTGTTTTGCATTAATGTAAAAACCGGGAGAATATTAGGTGCCTTCACAGGCAGACAGTCAGTAAACCACAGACCTATCCAGAAATAAGAGAATGCTATTTGAAAAACAGACAAAAATACCGAAATAAAATTGAATGATTTGAGGTTAGTTTTTTTTTATTAGCACCAGCGTAAAACAACACCTCAAAACAAAGTAACCCTTGCCGACAGGTAAAAATTGCAATCATTTCCTTCTCAAACTAAATTAAAGTCATAATCAAAAGCTCAGCACTTACTCCCAAATGCAGATACGAAAGTAAATTCCTTATGTGCTATCTAACACCAAAAAGACGAACAATAAAATCCCATAAAACTCTACATATTTTCATCATTTTAGACGTTATTTTACACAATTTGAACGACATGAGGTACGTAGATGATGCAGTGTTGATAGCAGACACGGAAATGAAACTACAAGACCTCCTACAGAAGGTAGCTGAAGAGAAGGGTAAGAAAGGACTACAAATAAACTGCAAGAAAACCAAATGCATGGTCATCAGCAAAAAGAGGAGCCCAAAATGCCAACTACAGGTCGGAGATGATATAGTGCGATAGCAGACACGGAAAAGAAACTACATGACCTCCTACAGAAGGTAGCTGAAGAGAGTGACAAGAAAGGACTACAAATAAACTGCAAGAAAACTAAATGCATTGTCATCAGCAAAAAGAGCAGCCCAAAATGTCAAATATATGTGGGGGATACTAAAATCAAGCAGGTACAAAAAATTAAATTTCTGGGATGTTCTCTAACAGAAGACGGAAAGTAAGACACAGGGATCCGAAGGCAAATTGACATGGTGAAAGACACGTTCCAGAATCTAAGTAGATTACTTAGGTAGTGAATGCTGGACAATATTATCAAAGATTAAGGAAAAAGTTGAAGCAACTGAAATGTGGTTCTACAGAAGGATGCTGTGGATATCATGTGAGCAATGATGAGGTTTGGGAAATGATTGAAACAAAAAGGAAATTAATAGGGGAGAGCAGCGGATAACATATTTTAAGGGTCTGAGAACAGGGGTTGCGTGGTGTAACTGGAAAAAGCTTGCTAAGAGCCACCAGGGATAGGAGACGTGGAAAGCTATGATCGCCTACGTCCTGAAAAGACAAAGCACACAGAAGATTTTATAGAAAAAGTTATTTTTATTGTTGTTTTCTATTTATTTCTATATATATATATATATATATATATATATATATTTGTGGACACTTGTATTCGTGGAGATGTTTTGTTTGTTTATTAGACAGTATACTTTTTTATTTCATTTATTTTCGTTTACTGATTTAAAGCTTTGTAAATTAACATTAAAGAAAAAATATGCACCCTCGGCAATATATACATATATATATATATATATATATATATATATATATATATATATATATATATATATATTGTCTACCGCAGACAGATCTGTTTCTCTGTATCACAGCTCATCAGTACGGTTAGACACAATTGAAACCCGACGAATTAGTGTCAGTCGGCGATTCTACCACTAATCTATGGGCGCTCGGTAGAAGGTGTCAAAAATTTAGTGCATGATGTATCATACGCCAGTAGTTAGAGTGTTCTCATTCATTACTGAATGAGCGATGCGTAGGTGCTAGAGTAACTGCCATTCTTCCAGAAGGCTCAATCAGTGTGTGAGAGCGTATATATATATATATATATATATATATATATACGACCGGGCGTAGTTATTAGACCACTCCAGTTTAAAAAAAATGAATGTATTTCATACTATTTTTTAGTATTTATTGCCAAGTGAATAATTGTAAATGAAAATAGAATGGTTCTTTTGTTAATATTGCACAATAACATGTGCATCAAATTAATTTATAAATATTTAGTAATTGCCTATATTGCAGTTTCATCAGTGAAAGAATGAAAAAATTTAGGGTGATTCGGATGAGTTCATCTTTGCAAAGTAATAATAGCAAAAGAACCATTCTGTTTTCATTTGGCAATAAATACTAAAAACATAATATGAAATACATAATTTCTTAAAAAAAAAATGGGGTGGCCTAATAATTATTGCCGGTAGTATATATATATACATATATATAGTATATCGAGGCAGCAAGTAATTTTCTAAACATATGCTGTTAAATATGAGACTATGAATGTCTGTTATGTTTGATCATGAGACGTTCTAAACCTCGTATTTTTGCTTTAGTTTCAGTTGAAAATAAAGACAAAAATATATATACATAGTATGGCTGGAATAATATTCCTTGTCCAAAAAAACACTATTTTTAAAAAAGTGCTCAATACAAAATAGAGCTAATAATATTTATTCAGAAATTATAACATGGATATGTTACAATATCACGACAAAAGTAGCTATTCTGTTTCGACACTTCTTGTGTCTTGTCAAGTGATGTGGTTATTCTAAATTTAAAATAACCACCTCACTTGACAAGACACAAGAAGTGTCGAAACAGAATAGCTACTTTTGTAGTGATATTGTAACATATCCATGTTATAATTTCTGAATATATATATATATATATATATATATATATATATATATATATATATATATGAATAAACTTACATATTATCCTACGTCGGTGCCACGACTTTGAATTTTATGCATTACGCAATTATCAGGTGTATATTTCAAACTGACTTTTTAAGAGATATGAATTTAAGTTAAATGAATTTAAGTTAAGTTTTATTTATCAAGAGCGTAATATAAATAGACAATTACATAAAAATGAAAAAATGACAAAATAACATTTAAATTTGAATTTTAAAAGATTATTAAAATTCAATGAAAGAGATTCAGAGTATTTCATATTTATTATCAATTTGCGTGGAGAATAAAGAAAGAGTTTAAGTTTGAATTTATGTTTTGCTTAACGGCATATCAACACCTCTGTTGGTTATTTAATGCCAAAAAGGTGGAATTTGAAGGTATTTTTCTAATGTTCGGAGAAGGTTGATTTAGTCAGATTTTAATTCTTTTTTTTTTTTTCATATTCTTTTTTATTTTAGAAAACTGAGAATATCTTCTAGTTTTGTATGCAAAAATATTTTGCTGGGAATATTTTTTCCTTCAAAAATGTGTGATGATAATCATTTTTTCTTCAATTTTTTCTTATTGTTGGTAATATTTTTTCTTCAAAAATGTATATTTTTCTATAAAAGTCGTTTTTGAGCGAATAAAACAAATATTAGTCAACAAATATTTTCATCAGTGGTAAAAAATAAAATTATTCTTACAAAAATGCATGACACTAGTATTTAAAATAACATAAAAAAAACACCAACATATTTTATTGTAACCAAATGCACGAACACTCTTTTCTTTTTTTTTAATCATCTCACCCCAAGCAAGGCATTCCACTGCCACTATTGCGCATGGGGCTACATAGGGGAAAGTAAAGAGAAGGAGTGGTTGGACATAGGGAATGTCAGGAGGAAGTTGACAGATGAGTAAGGATACCGAGCATGAGCGTTGGGCAGATAGGAAGAGTGTTTGATAGAATTGGAGCAAGTTAGTGTGTTAGGAGGTGTCTATTGACCTTACATTTAAACTCCTGGAGATTGTATCCGTCGGGAAAGCAATCGTGTGGAAGAGAATTCCACAGTCGGGAAGTGCGAGGAAAGAAACTGTTGGAGTAGAAGTTACGGCTGCATTTTATCGGTTTCACTGTAAAAGGCGGGGATCTAGTTGCTAATCTAGTATCTCGTTCAAATACGTATTTAGGGGGCACCAGTGATCCAAGTTCATCGGAGCAGAAGCCGTGAAAGTACTTATAGAAGGGACACATGGAAGCCACGTCGCGCCGGTGGCAGTCTGCCAAGTCAGTATCTATCACATTACAGACCCTCCTCTGAACCTTATCGAGAAGCCCAAGGAGAACAGCAGGGGCACCCGACCAGATATGGCAGCAGTATTCAATGCACGGGCGGATGGTAGATTTATAAATGTGCAGGATAGATTCAAACGGAAAAAACTTCCGGGCCCTACACAGAGAACCGACTTTCATAGCAGCGGATTTAGCAATGGATTCGATATAGTCCTTCCATTTGAGGTCCGCTGAAAGTGTGAGACCAAGGAGGCGCAGCGTTTTACTCTCTGGGAGGCAAGCCTGGTCCATGTTAATGGGAGGTAGGTGAGATTGTCGATGATGGTTAATTGAGAGTAGCTTCGTTTTAGAAGCATTAACATTTACTAACCATTTCTTACCCCAGTCCAATATGGATTGGAGGTCTTTTTCAATCTCGGCTGCGAGGTTAGCTTTGACGCCTACACCAGATTTTTGTAGGAGGCTATACGAAAATGATTAAAACCCATATTTCTGCGGTAATTCTGCAAAAACATGTAAAATTTATAATATATTATAGAAATATGGAAGACAGCAAACATTGTTGTTTCTAATCAAAATAACTACATCAAATCTAGACTAGCGTTGGGTAATATAGTGTATGAATTTCAATGCTCTATATATGATTATCTTTTTTGTCATAAATCAATTACTTATATTGGCCATACAACCACTTCTTTGAATAGACGCCTTAAATTCTACCTATTTAGTAACAATAGTGCAATAAAGAAACATTCATTAACTGATAATTTACAAGAATCTTTAAGAAAATGTTTGGTTAGAAATATAAAAATATTATTTAAATCACAATATCGAAGGCATCTCTCTATAAGAAAAGCTGTATAAATTAAACAATTTTCTCCCACCATCAACCTTACATTATTTAACAGGAATGGAGTTCTGAATTTTTAAAAAAAAAAAGAGACAGACGCTCACGCAACGCCCAGCCGCGTGCATTACGTGACAGCTTTAAAGAACTCTCCTTTTCAAAAACAAAAATTACATTACTGACGTGCATGAGGACATGACAACATCGGAAGTATAACATCGTTGAAAATGGCCAGTGAGGGGGTTGAAAGCGATTGGAATGTCGAAAATTATGGAACATTTTTACACTCTTTAACTCCAGCAAAAACAAACAAAAACATGTAAGAGTACTGGAAAAATTATATAGAAATTAATAAAATCTTCTTTGTGGGTCCTTTTTAACGAAACATATATATATATATATATATATATATGTGTGTGTGTGTGTGTGTGTGTGTGTGTGTGTGTGTGTGTGTGTGTATTTGTGTGTGTGCGTGTGCGCAAATACTTATACGCATTTAGATCGATCGAAAGCGACTGTTTTGGGAGGGAGAATTAGTATAAAATATTCATATGACCTGTGTACCACCGAGATCAAAGAGGACCCAATCAATATTGATCTATTATTACATAGAAAATATTAAATCGGATTCATAAAAGCCTCTTAAAACATCTTGTTCATTACCTCAGCGTTTGATGTACTTGGAAATGCCCCGAGAAACCTATTGGGGCGGTTAAAAGAATGGCAAGATGGCAGTCCATTATTTAAATAACTGGCTCAAAATGACGCCCAAAATTAGATAGAGGATAAAAACTGACTTCGTTTTATGAGAAAAATGTCCGATTCAACTTGACCTAATCACATGCAGATGATAATTCGATGAAAAATCTAATATATAATGTATAAGTGAGTGCATTTTGTGGGAACACCCTACACACGTATATATATATATTTATAAACTTATTGTTATACTCGTTTCGAAAAACCCTCCGAGCACATATGCGGAAGGAAAAAATAGTGATAAAAAAAAAGAACGAGCTAAGCACTTGAACATCAGTCAAAGTACGCAGCTCAAAGACAAAAAACCCGAGACGAGTAACCTAAAACAAAAAGCACTCAATACGCAAGTAGAGCAAACAAAGTAAATAACTAACCTATAGGGTCAACGAACCTACCAACGATTTCAGCAAATTGGATCTTCAGGAAAAGTTAGCCAACTAACGAGCACTGTTTTAAATTAATACTTTGGACGGCGAAAAAAATTTCTTTCTTCGTTCTGTACTCACTCGGATATATATATATATATATATATATATATATATATATATATATATATACACTATAGTATAGTGATCCGCAGACACATCTGTTTCGCTGTTTACAGCTCATTAGTACGGCTTAGACTCCGGTAGCTTGCTAACCCAGGAATTGGCGTCAGTCGGCGATTCTACCCCTAGGCCACGAGCGTCCAGTAGAAGAAGGCAGGCTTTTTAGCGCATATAAACACGCCCAATAGCTAGAGTGCTCCAATTCATTATCGAATGAGCGGTGCGTAAATGCCGGAGTAGCTACTGTTTACAAAGTCTACCACTCTACCAGAGTGCTCAATCAGGGTGTGAGAGCGTGGATACTATAGTCATCTGCAGACAGACTCCCACTTCTGTGGAGCTGTGAATATTTATTATAAATTATGTTTTAGAACATGTACATATTTTTCTATATATGTCCTCTCCTCTACAATTATGTGTTTGTTTCAACGTTGCGTGTCCAACGTTTCGTCAGGAGGGATAAGCAAGTACTGGAATCATCCGCTGTTTATATTTGGTTCGTTGGTGTTGTGGGTTTGGTTGGGGTAATTGATAATGAAGGGAATGTGTCTTCCGTGTTGACCGTTAGACTTTTGAAGAACTTGGTGCATAAGTGCTAAATCGTTGATTAATGGCATTATCTGTTGGAATGTACGTTTTTATCGGTCGGGTATATCTTTTGGTTAGAATTTCGAAGAACGTGGTGTGTGGAGGGGTTTGATTACTTGGTCAGTTTTGTGTGTTTGAGTCGGGGTTATATATATATATATATATATATTTATATATATACACTACGGGCATAATTATTAGACCGCGCCAAATTTTTAAAGAAAATGATGTATTTCATACTATTTTTAGTATTCATGACCAAAACGAAAATAGAATGGTTCTTTTGTTATTATTACTTTACAAAATTTTACAAGGCAAGTAGCGACAATTTAACCATCACACCTTGTAGATTTGCTCTCTCTCTCTCTCTCTCTCTATATATATATATATATATATATACACACACTACCGGCCATAATTATTAGGCCACCCCAGTGTATTTAAAAGAGATGATTTATTTCATACTATTTTTAGTATTTATTGCCAAGTGGATAATTTTAAATGAAAATAGAATGGTTCTTTTGTGATTACTTTGCAAAATTTTACAAGGCAAGTAGCGACAATTTAACCATGACACCTTGTAGATTTGCTCTCTCTCTATATATATATACACACTACCGGCCATAATTATTACGCCACCCCAGTGTATTTAAAAGAGATGATTTATTTCATACTATTTTTAGTATTCATTGCCAAGTGGATAATTCGAAATGAAAATAGAATGCTTTTTTCGTTATTATTACTTTGCAAAATATTAAATAACAAGGAACAAAAAATGAAGTTGTCTGAAGCAAACTAAATTTACTTCATTATTTCATTGATGAAACTGCAATATAAATAGATATCAAATATTTATAAATTCATTTGATGCACATTTTATTGTGCAATATTGACAAAAGAATCATTCTGTTTATATTTACAATTATTCACTTGGCAATAAATACTAAAAAATAGTATGTAATACATCATTCTTTTACAACAATGGGATGGACTAATAATTATGACCGGGAGTGTATATATCAATAAATTCCAAAAATTACATTTCGTTGAATAGCTGATTTAAACAACATTTCATAGAAAAACATAGCCATGTAGGTAATATCAGTCAGATTTTAGTCAACAATACAATAATCCTCACTCATACACACAGTAAAAAGAACCTTCAGATATTAGATGCCATCTACATTAAATCCAAACAACCGACACTTAATAAAATCACGTTTAAATCAGGTCATAACACATTATATTGTATTTAAATATATGGTTCTGTTATCATTTCGAGCTCTCACGTGGTGTGACGTCATAGAACCACATTACAAATTTACGAAATGTGTTTGCTATTTTTGGTAACTGTCATCGTTGCTTAGAAAATTTTTATGTCAACACAAGATAAAGTCGTCGCTGATGGTGGATGTTTTTATGTTAACGTCCTTGTAACCTCTCTGAAGATGGCTCAGAACCAACCGAAAGCTTAGAACCAACTTAATAAAAAATTATCCAAATTTGGGAGAAGTTTTGTCTTAAGTTTCACCTGAAATTAAAGTCAAAATACGATGTTTAAAACGGCACATAATTAATCATAATAGACATTCATTGTCTTTTATATTTAACAGTATATGTTTAAAAAAATATTTATATATAGCTTCCAGACTATTTCGGGGTCTCCTGCAACTATTCTCGTCGGTCTCTTTCTTTAATTTGGTGAATGCAGTCATAATTCTTGCTTTCAGTTCATCTTTGGTGCTATGAGTAACTTTGTTACTCTCTGTCTCAACTGTGCCCCACGCTTAATAGCCAAGGGGTTTGCACTCGGGGGAGGTAATGACGAGAAGTAAAGGGTTATGTTGTCAAAGAAATTATTTGACATCAATGCCTAGGTTTTCCTATTTGTGTTGCATGGAGCTAGGGCAATTTGTCAGCCACCCTCCTAACGCAGGACAGCATTACCACCTCAGGGCACTTGATGTAGGCTTCTGTGTAAAGCCTGAGACCCAGTTGGAAGATGAATAGAGGCCCAAGTTCACAATTACTAATAGTCACCTAAACACCTTAACCCTAACCCTAACCATCTAACTTTTTCGAATCCTCTACACTGTCCTCAGTTTTACACTCAAACACCCTGAAACACCCTGAAACACCCTGAAATGGATCTTCCACTGCGAGTGCCAAAAAGTACAATATACCGTTTCTAAATCTCTGAAAGAGTTAAATGCGTCATTGTACTTCTTTTCTTTCACGTGACACTAATATACTGTAGAATCCACAAACAACACACTTGCGCGAAATTAAATATGTCGGCAATTTACACACCGTACAATTTGAAATAATTTGTTTGAACAAAAATTTTGATCGATACTCGTATTTACGTAGATATTCCGTTTATAATAAAACAGAATTATATATTTATTTCTACCAGACTGATTATATACGATAAATTTTGTTACGAAAATGCCTGTCATTTGGCAGGATTCGAACCTGCGACCCCTCCCAACATAGAAGCCACCATGCGAGCGGGCGCGTCTTAGACGTCTCAACCACAAATGACGATCAGTCGAAACGAGATCAAATTAAGCCTATAACACAATTTTTGAATTCATCGTAATAACCATCTCTGCTCTGAAATGTATCGTAATGTCAACAAATGTAAACATGTTACGGAAATTAACGAAGATTAACGAAACTGGTTATAAACAACCGACAAATTGAAATGATTTGTTTGAACATTATTTTTGATCGATACTCGTATTTAAGTAGATATTCTGTTTATAATCAAACAGTATTGTATATTTATTTCTACCGGCCTGATTATTTACGATAATCATCATGTTACGGAAATTAACGAAGATTAACGAAATGGGCTTTAAACAACCGACAATTTGAAATGATTTGTTTGAACATTATTTTTGATCGATACTCGCATTTAAGTAGATATTCTGTTTATAATCAAACAGTATTATATATTTATTTCTACCGGCCTGATTATTTACGATAATCATTATTTTACGGAAATTAACGAAGATTAACGAAATGGTCTTTAAACAACCGACAATTTGAAATAATTTGTTTGAAAATTATTTTTTATTGATACTCATATTTAAGTAGATATTCTATTTATAATCAAGCAGTATTATATATTTATTTCTACCGGCCTGATTATTTACGATAATCATCAAGTTACGGAAATTAACGAAGATTAACGAAATGGTCTTTAAACAAGCGACAATTTGAAATGATTTGTTTGAACATTATTTTTGATCGATACTCGTATTTAAGTAGATATTCTGTTTATAATCAAACAGTATTATATATTTATTTCTACCGGCCTTATTATTTACGATAATCATCATGTTACGGAAATTAACGAAGATTAACGAAATGGTCTTTAAACAACCGACAATATGAAATGATTTGTTCGAACATTATTTTTGATCGATACTCGTATTTAAGTAGATATTCTGTTTATAATCAAACAGTATTATATATTTATTTCTACCGGCCTTATTATTTACGATAATCATCAAGTTACGGAAATTAACGAAGATTAACGAAATGGTCTTTAAACAACCGACAATTTGAAATGATTTGTTTGAAAATTATTTTTTATTGATACTCATATTTAAGTAGATATTCTGTTTATAATCAAGCAGTATTATATATTTATTTCTACCGGCCTGATTATTTACGATAATCATCAAGTTACGGAAATTAACGAAGATTAACGAAATGGTCTTTAAACAAGCGACAATTTGAAATGATTTGTTTGAACATTATTTTTGATCGATACTCGTATTTAAGTAGATATTCTGTTTATAATCAAACAGTATTATATATTTATTTCTACCGGCCTTATTATTTACGATAATCATCATGTTACGGAAATTAACGAAGATTAACGAAATGGTCTTTAAACAACCGACAATATGAAATGATTTGTTCGAACATTATTTTTGATCGATACTCGTATTTAAGTAGATATTCTGTTTATAATCAAACAGTATTATATATTTATTTCTACCGGCCTTATTATTTACGATAATCATCAAGTTACGGAAATTAACGAAGATTAACGAAATGGTCTTTAAACAACCGACAATTTGAAATGATTTGTTTGAAAATTATTTTTTATTGATACTCATATTTAAGTAGATATTCTGTTTATAATCAAGCAGTATTATATATTTATTTCTACCGGCCTTTATTATTTACGATAAATATTTGTTACGAAAATGTGTGCCCTCCTATCATCGTACAATATATATACAAGTCGCGCACTATATACTAATTTTTATTTTTTCTATATTTCAGGTTTCATCTAATATGGGTGAGAAATTAACAGTACAACAATGAGCGAAATTGGTTTTTATGTTTGGAAAAGATTGGGCAAACATATCGCTCCGTAGCTCAAGAATTCAACCGCAATCATCTTGGGCGTGAAAACGATTGAGCCATACCACGGTCCGTCGTTTTATCAAACACTTCCAAGAAACTTGATCAGTTACTGTCCGTGAGAGATTTGGTCGACAAAAGACTGCAACTGATGAATAAACATCCACCATGATTCTGGCGAATCATGCTAGAAGCCCCGTGAAATCAGTAAGGAAAATAAGCCAGGTGCTAAAGATTAGCAAATCATCAGTACATCGTATTCTTAAAACACAGAAAGAGAATTGACGCATGTGTTAATGAAGAAGGTGAACAATTTGAGCACCTGTTATGATTATGATCAATAAAATTGATATTCATATGTATTTTTATAAAAATCTGGATGGTGCACGTCTTCTGGGACAAACTGTATATATACAGATAGACACACTCACATACACATATATAATATCATACATTGTCTACTGATGTTAAAATAGTGCTCGATAAGAGAACTATAAACTATATATTAATACCGTGAATGGGTTCTGGCTGATTTTTTAGACAAGAATCCGTAGCCTGTAGGGGGACAGTTCGCGACCTTTTACCGCAGAAACAATTCACTCCTCAGCACGATTAACACCTTGAGTTGCGGGTTGTTGTTCGGAATTTTCTTTATCCTAGATGGATTGCCAAGAGACAGGAGACAGCGATTTGAATTAAAAGACAAACACGTTCGGAAAAGGCATTGGGAAAATCAGCTATCAAAAGAAAAAAAAACATTACTATACTAAAACTAGCAGTATAGCCAGGCGTAGCTCGGGTGTAATGAAAGCTTTAAAACTAATTCATGGTCCTGGAGCTCAAACTCTTTGGGCGTTGGCACGAAAGACTAAAAAGCAACAGTTGTTTTCAGTTAAAGCGAAACCGAAGACTGAAAGAAAAATGAATGGATGTAAGTCAAATTTTGATTTCCTGGTATCGATATCAAATAAGATTTTTTCGTCGTAAACTGAATTTTGAAGGCTAAATAAGTCATCTGAGTAAATGGTATCATGGCTGAGACTAAGAACTACAATTACACCTACTTAGATCCAAACCCGAAACAAAAACTAAAATAAAAGGGCTGAACAAAATATAGACATACAAGCATATAAACAGACACACACAAACATCTTTCCTTTTATATATATATATTATCGAATTTCTGCACTATTGTAAGAACTGCAACCTTGAAACTTCTGAATATCGTTTCTTATGTCTTTGTCTATGAGTGTATCAAATTTGATTAGAATCGGACCACTTCTTCTATAACCCGATTTTTTCAATTATCAGTTTCGATATTTATCGGAGATTCCTCGACAGAAACCTAGCTAAGAACACTCGCAGACGCTTATAGTACAACTGTGTAAATTTTCAAGAAAATCGGTTCAGCCATTTCGGAGTCTATAGTTAACGGACATACACACACACAGAGTTTCATTTATAATTAGTTTAGATATTATGCTTCATATAATATACTATATAATTATAATCATGAAAAAAAAAAGAGTATACATATATATCATTTACTGGTGTTACTACTGATCCTGTTAATTGTCAACTAATTAAATTAATAATTATTGTTCCCGCCATTACTAGTAATTTTAACGAAATTAATTGCCAAAAAAATTCATGGAAAAAGAAAAAATAAACATTAAATAAAATATTACCTTCTTCTTTTTCACGTGCCGTGCCCGTTCATGACGTAGGCAATCATGGATTTCCACTTGGCTCAGGCTCTTGTAGCTCTCAATAATTCTTTGTCTTGGTATCTCTTCTAAGCCCCGTTTCGTCAACCATTTGCTCAAACCCAACAAGTACGTCTCGCGCTGCTCTCCCCGTCTCTTCTTCCATTTATCCGACCTGTGAGTATCCAATTCTCCAGGCGCTTCTTCCTCATTTGTTTCTTCCTGATATTTATTATCAGTTTATTTTTCGTTTGCATCCTTTCCAGTACCTCATCGTTGCACACGTGCTCTGTTGATGCTATCCTTGGCATCCTTCAGTAAAACCATATTTCTGCTGCCTCAAGCGTCTCCTTTATCTTTGATGAGATCGTCTAGCATTTGTTTCCATACAGAAGGATATATATCACATAGCAATCTAGCACTCTTTTCTAATGCGTCTTTGGATATCCATGTCGCATTTTCCATCCTCTGTCAAAACACTTCCCAGGTATTTGAATTTTTTCACTGGTTTTATTTTAGAGTCTGACTTACAGTTGGCATATTGGTCTCCTCTTTTTGCTGATGACCATACATTCAGTTTTCTTTAAATTTATGCTCAGTCCTTTCCTCTCGCTTTCTTTTGCTATCTTTTGTAGAAGGTCCTGCATTTTCTTTTCCGTGTCTGCTATCAGCACCGTGTCATCCGTATATCTGATATTGTTGAGATTGTGGTCGCCAAAGACGAATCCTGGAAAGGCTTTTATTTCTCTCATAATTGTTTCGCTGTACAAGTTGAAATGATCCGGCGAGAAGACACATCCTTGTCTTACGCCTCTTTTTATTTTTGCATGCCTACTGAGTTCAATCCCTATCCGTACACAAGAGGTTTGCTACCAATTTAGATTCTTCATTATTCGAAAATGTCGAGCATCCCCCTTGTGTCGTACTTTGTCGAACGCGTTTGCGTAGCCTATAAAGCACAGATAAAGGTCCTTCTGTATTTGTATTGCATTTAGCATTTTGAGCAGGAATATCGCATTCCTCCTTCCAGCATACGAAGGATAATATGTCAGTTCTGTGAAATTAGTAATAATAAACCCGCATTGTAGGCTGTCGATACGGAATAATCAAAGAATTCGCAGGGCCATCACTGAGATTATTCCGGTTGTGAGGACCTGAAGACTCATTTGTGTAGGAGTTTGTTTCTAATGCAGACCTTTTGATGTAGGTTTCTTCCTTATTAACTGGCTCCCTAGATGGGCCTTGTTGGACATACGGGCCCTCATAATGGCTCCCTGGAAGAGTCATGCTGCCTTTCTGTTTTGACTTTTACTTCTTATATTGTTTCAACAAATGACACGGGTATCACAAATTTTACCCAAAGTTGCCCAGAACATTGAGTAACGGTTTTTTATAAACAGGGTTTCCAAGTCTGTACGAGGAACATTCCCGACAATACAATGCAAGAGCTATTCGCTACTTGGCACGATTAACACCTTGAGTTGCGAGTTGTTCGGATTTCTCTTTCTTCTAGATGGGTTGCCAAGAAAAAAAAGTGTAATATAGCAATCTGGCCCCACCCGAGGAAGGTTGATGCAATCGATGGTGTTTCCCGTCGGTGAAGGGGTCGGCGAACGACAAGACAGGTGTTTGAGAAATACATCCTGTCGGGGCCTGGAGCGGATGTCGCAGGGTTATGAGTCGGGCTCGTTTGACCTTATTTCCGACAGCGGCGGAAATGACTACGGAGGCAAACAGAACAGATGTCTCTTGGAATTACGTGGGCGTTGCGTGGGCGAGGCAAAACCGGAAGGAAAAGTCCCGGTTCTAGAAGACTATAAAAAGACCTCGACACACGGATTCGCCAGCAGAGAACGGCCAGTGGAAGCAGAGAGACACCACAGGCAAGACTACACTCCCGTCGACCCATTCTATGTGCGCTCTCACTCTTCCATTCTCTGTTCCACACGGGTTCGTCGTCAGGAATAAAAATATAACCTTATATTTTTATATATGCGTGTTCTCGTTGTTTGTCGTCGTACGGCGATATATAACAAAAGACGTAATCGGAATTCAAAAAGAAAGACTTTGTAAAAAGACACTGTAAAAAAGCTATTCAACAAAACAAAACATTATTATACGATGAAGCTTGTCAAATTGACCTTGTGCCAAAGACAACAGACGTCTCCACAATTTAAAATATCAGAAGGTTGAAGGTTGAATGTTGAAATGTGGAAGGATAAATTTTTTTTTACATTAAAGTAAATTTTTTATTAACAGAATACCAAAATTGTAAGAAGAAAAATAAAATGTTCATAGAGAAAATGCAACTATTTAATAGTTCAAAGAGAAATGTATCTAAATGTTCCACAGAAGTTCAGAGTTCGTAGTTGATAGTAGCAGATGTAAAAAGATTAAAAATTTGATAATAAAAGTCTGTGTTCTTTTTCTTTTTATGGCCGAAAAAAAGTGAAAAGGAGAGTCAAGGTAAAGAAAAAGATTGTACTTATCAAAGTCAGTTGAAGTGGTTCTGTTGTTGTTGCTGTTTTCTTTGGGGGCGTGGAGTGAAAATGAAGAAGGGAGAATTGGAAGAAGGGGTAGAATGAATGTATGTCGGCGAGATGTGACCGAGTCAGCTTGACGTTTCTCTACATTTGCTACGAGATGCTATCAGATACCGCTCCCATTCTGAGTGATTTTACCGGTCATGGAAAATTGGTTAAAATAGTGGATTTTAGTCATGTGATCGGCTCCAACGGCCTTTCACTTTCTAAGTGTGAAAATTAATTGACTGGCGTCATAGATCAATTTTTTTTTCTCTATCCAATCAGGATCCAGAATTTTGCTTTTCACATGACTTTGGTCTGGGTTTTCTAGAAAGTTTTAAAATCATTCTGTTTCTTTTTTGCGAGTGTGCAATTTTACATTTGACGTTTTAGTTAATTGTTGCGTGATATAGGTTTAGTAACCTATACTAGAATATTATGTTTAATTAATATATGTTAATAATTATGAAATAAAAAGTAATGGTTATTTTTATTTGTTTCTTTTTAAGTGTTGTTGATAATGCTTCTATTAATATGATTAGTTATTAATTAATATTATTGTTGTCGATAATATCACTAGTTTTTTCAAAGAAATTACTATTTTAAAAATTTAATAGAAAAGTAAACATTTTGTAAATAACGTATCACTGATGTGAAATTTAAACAAAAACTAATACCATAATGTTTACTCTTTTTCAACATAATAAGATTAACTGAAACTTCCTCGCAAAGTAGATAAATAAATATTTTGTTTATTGATAAAATTTAAAGAAAGCAGTGGTATCGTTTTTCAGAGTCTATTTTTAAATACAAGATTATTGATAACTTATTTGCTCGCATGAACTCATATATATATATAATACTCGCATCATAGCCCGGCGTTGCCCGTGCAACTCAGAACATTTTAGCAGTAGGAGAAGATGCCAATGAGAGGAGTTTTTTTTTTTTTTTAATCATCTCACCCCAAGCAAGGCATTCCACTGCCACTATTGCGCATGGGGCTACATAGGGGAAGGTAAAGAGAAGGAGTGATTAGACATAGGGAATGTCAGGAGGAAGTTGACAGATGAGTAAGGATAGCGAGGATGAGGGTTGGGCAGATGGGAAGAGTGTTTGATAGAATGGGAGCAGGTTAGTGTGTTAGGAGGTATCTATTGACCTTACATTTAAACTCCTGGAGATTGTAGTCGTCGGGGAAGCAATCATGTGGAAGAGAATTCCACAGTCGGGAAGTGCGAGTAAAGAAACTGTTGGAGTAGAAATTACGGCTGCATTTTATCGGTTTCACTGTAAAAGGGTGGGATCTAGTTGCTAATCTAGTATCTCGTTCAAATTCATATTTAGGGGGCACCAGTGATCTAAGTTCATCGGAGCAGAAGCCGTGAAAGTATTTATAGAAGAGACACAGGGAAGCCACGTCGCGCCGGTGGGAGAGTAGATGGGAATTATTTATTGAAAGCTGGAAAGGAGATCTGAGACTCTTAGTAACCATTTTCAGTATTAAGAAGAAGGCATTGAATGCATGTTACTGGAGCATTCAAATGGAGTATAAAGTGCTAAATTACTTGGAACGCAATGTTTACAATGTTTGACATGCGTGATTTGATTTCTGTGACGTAATTCGGCAACCATCTTAGATGTTAGATGTTTTACAGAACAAATGTAAACAATCGGTTCCATTGGCCAAAAAGTGCGAAAGGGAAAATTGCTGAACTTAAAACTCAAAAAGTATGTGTTATCTGGCTTCACTGTAAAAAATAAAATTCACTGAATGGCCATTTCAGCGAGAAAATTCTCGCTTCATCAGCAACTATCGAAAACAAAAATTTATTAATTCAAATATGGTACAATATTTCTATAACGGAAGAAGCCCCAAAACATATCCATACACAGAAAGTAAAAAACCAAAAAAGGAGGTGGAATTAAGAAATAAAAAAAGAAATATTCAGTTTTGTCGGTCAGACATAAGAAAGAGGGAAAAGACTCGATATTAGAAGACTTCACATTACGCCTGGAGCAAAGAATCAAAAGTTTGAATGGCGTAGCTTAAAAAAATGTAGGCGTGCATAGAGAACAGTCACATACAGACTCACAGATTGCTTTTTATATATATATAGATTAGAACTATCCTCTAATCTTAGAATCTTTAAGAATAATAAAAAAAACTTTATGATAAGCCCCCCCACCTCCAGAATAGCGGATATAAAGAGCAATTAACTTATTTACCGCCCACTAAGAATCTGGAATCGCTAAAGGCTAAAAGTAAACATAAGAAAAGGAAAATTATATGATTTAACCCCCGATCCCCCCCATTCTGTAAACTATCAACTATTAATATTGGTAGTATCTTCCTTAAATTAATAAGTAAACATTTCCATGGAGATAATCCCCTAAGATATTCAACAGGAAAAATATCAAGATTAGTTACGCGTGTATCAATAATATGTATAACATTTTTAGCTCCCACAATAACCCAACTTGAAGAAGTGTAGGGAATCCAATACAGAAAATAGAATGATTCTCACGCCCCGTAGCTGTAGATTTCGAAATAACTGTCCGCTATTATCTCTTTACAGAGTCAAATATATATAGTATGTAAAGAAATTCCGCAAATAAAATTCACTGAATGGCCATTTCAGCGAGAAAATTCTCGCTTCATCAGCAACTATCGAAAACAAAAATTTATTAATTCAAATATGGTACAATATTTCTATAACGGAAGAAGCCCCAAAACATATCCATACACAGAAAGTAAAAAACCAAAAAAGGAGGTGGAATTAAGAAATAAAAAAAGAAATATTCAGTTTTGTCGGTCAGACATAAGAAAGAGGGAAAAGACTCGATATTAGAAGACTTCACATTACGCCTGGAGCAAAGAATCAAAAGTTACAATTTAAACTGTGTTACAGAAATAGAGGGAATACCTGATTCTGTAAACGTAAGGACCAAAATGGTCCCCGGTCCTCCAGGTTTGGGGGTTGGGCGCAGAGCTAACAACGCTGCCCCCCCAAAACAGTTGTTACGGAAAGAGTAACAAAAAGTTGCTGTACTACACAGCATTTGGGTGTAAGGATGAGATGATTATGACAGGAATAGAAGGGTTAGGGGCAAAGAAAAGAAAGTACAAAATGGGTAGACAGGGGAAAGTTAGCAAAGAAATAAAATATAATATGAATATATATATATATATACGGGTGGGCCCTTACCGTAAAAAATGACCGCAAAATATGTATATCGATGAGTCGTCTAAAATGACGGCAACATATATATTGATGTGCCTACTACTACATTAAGACTAAAGAAAAAAAGTAAAAACAAAAAGCAAAATAACTGATCCTATCAGGAGAAAAATATATTAAGTACACACACATACACACGCACACACATGTATATATATATATATATATATATATATATCAGCATGCGGTGTAGATATAGAAGAATCCGAAGGAGTATCCTGTACATACAGTGGTAGAATAACTCTCTAAGAGAGCACTGAATATATATGTATATAAATACATATGTATATAAATACATATAGAGTAAATATAAGAAAATTAAGGCTGACACGTTATTTTTTTTTTTAATCATATCACCCCAAGCAAGGCGATAACTCGACTGATGCGCAGGGGGCTACGTAAGGGTAAAAAGAATGGAAAAGAGAAAGCCGGAAACCACATCCTAAACAGGGAACAAGGGATAAGCCTCTTCACCTGTTATTTCATGGTAAATCTGAAGTATGGGCCTATTTGAGGCAAACCATTATCAGCTTCCGTCTTTATTGTACAAAAGATTTTTTCGTGAAAAATCTTTTATACAATAAATACGGAAGCTGATGATGGTTCGCCTGAAATAGGCGTATATTTCCGATTTACCATGAAATAAAGTTTTTGCCTTAATTTTTCTTATATATATATATATATATATATATATATATATATATATATATAATGTTACCAGTGATTAGATATGTCTAGACATTTCTTGGTAAAAGAATTATATCTTTTCTTATTCCCACGTGAGTAAATAAATAATATTAAAACGGGTCGCTATACAGCGATAAGGCGGTGGGGAGAAATGAAATGAGTGAATGGGTAAATGAACGCTTGTCCTCAAAGAGGACTTTTATATTATAACACACACAATAATACATATATAACACACACAATATATAACACACACAATAATACATATAAACAAGTGCCACACGTGGAGAATTACATATCCATTATGTCCAACGCAAAATAAAGTATCAGAAACAACAAAAAGATAAGGGTCTTACATTTAAATCGAAGATACCTCTGTTCGGCCATTGTCATGATTCCAGATTTGGAGGGAGTGAATTCATCTGTGTCTCAAAAAGATATGGCAACCTTCATTTATGTTTCCAGGGACAGTTTCCAACAGTTCCCACGGAATATGGCGGTAGGCAGGTTCTGCCTAGGCCCAAAGGCCTGGACAAAAAGAAACACCCTTCTCACTCGGTTGCTGTTAGCTGAAAGAATAGTACTAGCGCTTGGGTCACTATTAGGAGTAACATCATGAGCGGTTGCCATGATACCACGTGACTTTATCGGGACCAAAGGAAGATAAGCACCTTTTGTACGCTTATATATACGCATCGCTCATTCAGTAATGAATTAGAGAACTCTGGTTACTGGCGTATGATACATGACATGCTAAAAGTCTGCCTCCTTCAAGCGAGCTCCCATAGCTCAGAGGTAGAATCGCTGACTGACGCCAATTCGGTCGATTTTCAATCCTGGGTTAAAAGCAATCGGTTGTCTAACTGTACTGATGAGCTGTGATACAGCAAAACAGATCAGTCTGGGGATGACTATATATATATATATATATATATATATATATATATATATATAACGGTCTTTACTATAATTTACTTCTCGACGACATAATTATTGCAAAAAATAAAATAAGGCACATTTAAAGAGCAAACACGCGGCAACACTTTCATAACTAGTAGTAAAGAGAATCAAATGAGTCTATACAGCCTCACTATTGTTTCTCCAATAAACTAAGCCGACACTGCCTCGATATTGTCGATCTTTTTCTCCTTCTCCATGAGTTTGACAGAAGTAATATATATATATATTACGGAAATTACCGAAGATTAACGAAATGGTTTTAACAACCGACATATTGAAATTATTGGGTTGAACATGATTTTTAATCGCTAATCGAATTTGAAAAGATGTTCTGTTTTTAATCAAACAGTATATTTATATGTTTATTTTGTATGAAAATGTGCGTCACTCGGCTGGATTCAAACCTGCGACGCCTAACAGCGTAGGAGAAGCCACTGGCGCGTCTTAGACCACTCGACCACAAATGATATCACAATCTAAACAAAGTCAAATCAACCCTATATAATACAATTTTCGATTCTACTCAATAAATATATAAATGTACTGTTTGGTTAAAAACAGAATATCTACTCAAATACGAGTATCGACAAAAATAATGTTCAAACAAATTAAACATTTTGATTGGTTTCGTTTGTGAAAACCATTTTGATTGGTTTCGTTTGTGAAAACCATTTCGTTAATCTCGGGATTTTCCGTAACGTTGTCTGTTTACATTTTGACATTACGATACATTTCAGAGCAGAGATGATTATTTTCGTAAAATCGAAAATTGATTCGGCTCCTGCAAAGGGAGATGGTATCAGGAAAAGTCAAGTACTTAGTGGAGTGGCGTTTTTTTTCTCCATCTTAACCGATGGATGATATATATGAGTTTTCAATGAAGATCTGGTTGGTTGGTTAATTTTGTTTAGTGGCATATCAGCCTCTGTGGGTTATTTAAGGCCGAAATCTAAATATTTTGGTTGGTTTCGTTTGGATGATTTTGTTTAGCGGCATATCAACATCTATGGGTTATTTAATGCAGAAATCTAAATATTTTGATTGTTTTCGTTTGGTTGATTTTGTTTAGCGGCATA
Source organism: Ascarosepion bandense (assembly GCA_037127315.1). Classification (NCBI taxonomy): domain Eukaryota; kingdom Metazoa; phylum Mollusca; class Cephalopoda; order Sepiida; family Sepiidae; genus Ascarosepion; species Ascarosepion bandense. The sequence continues at coordinate 315,648 of JBBBDQ010030747.1, read as the reverse complement.
TCAACATCTATGGGTTATTTAATGCAGAAATCTAAATATTTTGATTGTTTTCGTTTGGTTGATTTTGTTTAGCGGCATATCAACATCTATGGGTTATTTAATGCCGAAATCTAAATATTTTGATTGGTTTCGTTTGGTTGATTTTGTTTAGCGGCATATCAACATCTATGGGGTATTTAATGCCGAAATCTAAATATTTTGATTGGTTTCATTTGGTTGATTTTTTTAGTGGCCTATAAATCTCTATGGATCTTTTAATGCCAACATCTAAATATTTGGATTGATTTCGTTTGGTTGATTTTGTTTAGTAGCCTATCTATCTCTATGTGTTATTTAATGCCGAAGTCTAAATATTTGGATTGGTTTGCTTGGTTGATTTTGTTGAGTGGCATATCAACATCTATGGGTTATTGAATGCTGAAATCTAAATATTTTGATTGTTTTCACTTGGTTGATCTTGCCTATTAGCATATTAAATCTATGGTTTATTTAATGCCGAAATCTTAATATTTTCAGCATTTTATGGCTTCAACTAAATATATTTTGAACACAATCTCATGGTTTCAACTACAGAAATTTTTTTCTTGGCAATATTTTTTTGTTTTACTGGTACTTTTACGATGAAAATCTATTTTTATACTTCCATGGTGTTTTATTTACATGGGTGTTCACAGGGTTATTTCAGTTCAAGGATGTTTTTAGACTTAATAGACGCCGATGACACGGAATTTTGATTTTATTTAGTTGTCTGTCAACATTCCGTTCAACATTCATCTAAACTTATTTATAAACGGAACTTTGTCTGTGTGTGTGTGTGTGTGTGTGTGTGTGTGTGCCCGTCCGTTACCTATAGACTCCGAAATGGCTGAACTGATTTTCTTGAAAATTTACACAGTTGTACTATAAGCGTCTGCGAGTGTTCTTACCTAGGTTTTGTGTCAAGGTACCCCCGATAAATATCGAAAATCGATAATCGAAAAAATCGTGTTATAGAAGAAGTGGCCCGATTTTAATCAAATTTTATACACTCATAGACAAAGACATAAGAAACAATATTCAGAAGTTTCAGGGTTGCAGTTCTTACAATAGTGCAGAAAATCGATAATATATATATATATACAAAAGGTGTATGTGTGTGTGTCTGTTTATCTGTATTGTATTTTTTTTTACCCTTTTATTTTAGTTTTGGCTCCAAGTAGGTATAATTGTAGTTATTAGTCTCAGACATGATACCATTTACTCAGAGGACTTATTTAGCCTTCAAAATTCAGTTTACGGCGAAAAAAAACTTAGTTGATATCGATACCAGGAAATCAAAATTTGACTTACATCCATTCATTTTTTTTTTCGGTCTACGGTTTCGCTTTTAACTGGAAACAAATATTACACTTTAGTCTTTCTTGCCAACGTCCAAATCGTCTGAGCTCCAGGACAAGGGATTAGCTTTCATTACTCCCGAGCAACGCCGGGCTATACTGCTAGTTTTCACAATAAAATCAAAATATTAAGCAGAATTTTTACACAGACGAAGTCTTCTGTAATTAATTTATTTTTCGACCCTTTTTATGACATTTTGCGAAAAACGCCGATCCTAAATTTTTAAGAGCCTCTTGTATTAGGCACTCAAGACTAAGAAAATAACAATATTTAAAAATAATCGATTTACTGCTAGGAAGCACTTGCGCCTTTGCAACTTTAATAAGCGTGCGCGGAGTCGAGAAGCGCTTACAAGGCCATGACGAATATTCTAATTAATTAATCAGTAATTGAAACTAGTAATTATTTAATGATCATCTAACCTTACTTGATAGTGTCGGCGAATTACCAATTTCCTTTATCGATTTTGCTTATCGCTAATTAATCAGTTTGTTCATGCACTTGATCTGAAATCGGCAAGATAATCATAGTGGATTAGGGGTCGATTGATCACTGCGTCTATCAGCTATTTTCTTTTATTATATATTATTATCAGTAAATAGATATGTACGTTAATTCCTGTAAAGGGATTGATACTTCAGAAATTTGTCAAATACAGTGGCTCATAAAGATTAAATATTCTCTTTATGAGGTTGTTCAGAAAATAACGCTCGAGATTAGAACTGATTTTTAAACACGGGGATTTTTTTTCAAATCTTATCACCCCCGAGCAAGGCGGCAACGCCACTGATGTGCAGGGGGGCTACAGAAGAGTAAACAAATTAGATAGGAGGAGAGTAAAGAGAAAGACGAACCAGTTAGAAAGGAGCAAGAGAAGGATGGGAACACAGGTGTAATGACAGTTGCAAAGGTGGAGAGAAAGGAAAGGATATACAGGGTTGTGTAGAAAGAACTAAATTCAAGTGGCTAAGATATGAGTATTGACATTGCATTTAAATTCCTGGAGGTTGTAGCCGTCAGGAAAGCAAGTATATGGAAGGAAGTTCCACAGGCGGGAAGTGCGAGAAAAGAAGCTGTAGGAGTAGAATTATCTTCTACATTTGGTTAACCGAACTGTGAATGGGTGAGACTCAGTTACCAGTCTGGTTGCACGAGTGAACACCCGTTGCAGGGGCACCAGTGATTTAAGTTTGTTGGAGCAGAAGCCATGAAAGTATTTATAGAACAGACAAAGGGAAGCCACATCCCGTCGGTGGAGAAATGGCTGGAATCGTGCCGCCAAGTCGGTACCTATCACATTACTGATTCTTCTTTGGAGCTTGTCGAGAATACTGAGATGAACAGCGAGGGCGCCTGACTATATATGACAGCAGTACTCCATGCACGGATGAATGCTTGATTTGTATATATAGTAATACCGATGCCAGAGTAACAGTAAAGTTTGGGGGGATCAGTTACTTACTTAATAACAAAAGAAAACTGATCCCTCATTATATGTTCAGTAGAATCTTATATCAAAGATAAAAGAGGTGCAGAATGTTGTTGCAGCAAAATCCGACACTTGGTATGGTTGAATAAAAGGGTTGGTATGATTAGAATAAAATTCCGTATCCAAAGAAGCAATATTTTTAAAAATGTGCTCAATACAAAGTAGAGCGAATAATATTTATTTAGAATTTATGACATAAATATGCTATAATATCACTACAAAAGTAGCCATTTTTTGACAGTATCTGCGTCTTATCAGGTGATGAGTTTTATTTGAAATTAGAGAGTTTTATGTTATATATATATATATATATATATATATATATATATATATATATTTGTAAAAATATTTAACTTTTTGTTTCCTGAGTATATATATATATATATATATATACTCAGGAAACAAAAAGTTAAATATTTTTACAAATCTATTGTTAATGCTATATTTCGCGATCCCAGCCGCCTTTCAAAACGAATTCATACAACAGTGTATGTCTTAAATTTGTTCTTTTTTTTTTAATCATCTCACCCCAAGCAAGGCATTCCGCTGCCACTATTGCGCATGGGGCTACATAGGGGAAGGTAAAGAGAAGGAGTGGTTAGACATAGGGAATGTCAGGAGGAATGAATGTTAGACATGGGGAATGTCAGGAGGAATGGGAGCAGGTTAGTGTGTTAGGAGGTGTCTATTGACCTTACATTTAAACTCCTGGAGATTGTATCCGTCGGGGAAGCAATCGTGTGGAAGGGAATTCTACAGTCGGGAAGTGCGAGGAAAGAAACTGTTGGAGTAGAAGTTGCGGTTGCATTTTATCGGTTTCACTGTAAAAGGGTGGGATCTAGTTGTCCATACAAAGTCACGTGGGATAGAAAAAGGGGAAGAGAAGAATAAACATTAGAAAGAGAGAGAAGCAAAGTTAGATTAACGGCATAATAGGGGAGGGGTTATTTGATTCCAGCTCTGGGCAACGGCTCCTCCCTAGATATCCAAAAATCTTCGTTGCTGAAAGAGTTGACTTTGACCCTTGCTGCTCGTTGACCGTTTAAGATGTATGACATGGCAGTTTGGAATTTAAAGCTTAGTGATTGAATTTACGCTGGACAATTGGTTGTTGTCATAAAGTGGTACCAAAGAAATTAAAATCTTGAAACCTAGAATTAATAATAATTAAGGATTAAAAGATTCTATATCTAATGAGGCTGACAAAGCAAACTTCGCTGCCGAGCTTGAAAAGGACCTCCAATCCGTGGGGAACTGGGGTAAGAAATGGCTCGTTAAATTTAATGATTCCAAAACGAAGCTGCTCTCTAATAACCACTATAGACAATCGTTCCACCCGCCCATTAACATGGATCAGGCTTCTCTCCCTGAAAGTAAAACACTGCGTCTCCTCGGATTAACTCTCACATCAGACCTCAAGTGGAATAACTATATAGAATCTATAGCTAAATCCGTTGCTAAGAAAGTTGGTTCTCTGTGCAGGGCCAGGAAATTTTTCCCGTCCGAAACAATCCTGCACATATACAAATCTACCATCCACCCGTTCATTAAATATTGCTGCCATATCCGGTCGGGTGCTCCTGCTATCCATTCAGATGTCCTCGACCAAATCCAACAGAGAATCTGTAATATGATCCATCCCGACTTGGCAGCTAGGATACAGTCGCTTTCTTACCGACGCAATGTGGTTTTCCTTTGTCTACTTCTACAAATACTTTCACGGCTTCTGTTCCGATGCACTTACTGTGAAACCAATAAATTGTAAACTTAAATTCTACTCCCTCAGCTTCTTTTCTCGCACTTCCCGCCTGTGGAATTCCCTTCAGCATACTTTCCCGACGGCTACAATCTTCAAGAATTTAAATGTAAAGTCAATAGTCATCTCCTGTCTCACTTACATCCTATCCTGACTTACATCCTATCTCTCATGCTTTTTTCTTCGTCCACCCCACTCTCATCAGTATTCTCTTCCTTCTTCTACTCTCTTCCTGACACCCTCTGCAACCTCTCACTCCTTCTCATAACATCCCTCCAATGTAACCCCCTGCACAACAGTAGCAGTAAAATGCCTTGTTTGGGGCTACACGATTATATATATATATATATATAATGCTAATATATATATGTATATAATGCTAATGTATATTTTTTTCTAAACATATACTGTTAAATATAAGAGACAATTAATGTATATTATGTTTAATCATGAGCCGCTCTAAACATCGTATTTTGGCTTTAATTTCAGGTGAAAATAAAAACAAAAATTCTCCAACATTTGGATAATTTTTATTAAGTTGGTTCTAAGCTTTCGGCTCACATGAGCCATTTTTTTTTCCTGCATTTAACTCACCTACGCGTTTCGTAATGTGATGGGCTTTATCAAGGCAAAAAGACGAAATGAGCTCTATTCCAAATTACGTATCTCTACATTGAAATTTCTCAGGATCATTGAAATTTCTCAGGATCATTGAAATTTCTCAGGATCATGTAACTTAAATTTAGTGCATCGATGTAGCAGATAATTTTCTAAACATATACTGTTAAATATAAGAGACAATGAATGTCTATTATGTTTAATCATGAACCGTTCTAATCGTCGTATTTTGGATTTAATTTCAGTTGAAAATATATATATCACACGCTAAAGGTTTACCTCATTTTACCGAGCGCCCATACCTCAAAAGTAGAAACGCCGACTGACGCCAATTTGGTTGGGCTTCAATCCAGGGTAAAAAGCAATCGGATGTCTAACCGTACTGATAAGCTGTGATACAGAGAAACACATTTGTCTCCGGATGACTATATATATATATATATATATATATATATATATATATAATACTAATCTTAGCAGTTTCACTACAACAGAAATTTCGGAATTTATTGATTGAGCAAGAAGTACTACTTTTAGTTGAAATTTATAAAATCTTTTTTCAGGATAATGGATTTCAGAAGTTCACCCTCATCTCTGTTTCCAGTATTCATGAGGCGAGGGCTTAAGTATATATATATATATATATATATATATATATCACGATCGCAAAAGCGGGAAACCCAGGATCTCAAACTCACACCTATCTAAATGAATATGTTAGCTCTATTACTGATATTAAGGCTTGCAAATAAATACCTCGCATATATAATATATAAGTAATTATAACAAATTGCATATATATATATATATATATATATATATATATATATATATATATATACTGTTAAATATAAGAGACAATGAATGTCTATTATGTTTAATCATGAGCCGTTGTATTGGAGTCCATGTACATTAAATCCAAACAACCCACACTTAATAAAATCACTTTTAAATCTGGCCATAACACATTACATTGCATTTGAATACATGGTTCTCTTGTCATTTTGCGCTATCACACGGTGTGACATCATAGAACCGCATTGCAAATTTGCGAACTGCGTTTGTTATTTTTGGTAACTATTGCCGTTGCCTAGTGGAGTTTTATGTCAATACAAAATAAAATCGTCGGTGATGGTGGATGTTATTGTATTACCGTCTTAATAACCTCTCTGAAGATGGCTCATGTGAGCCGAAAGCTTAGAACCAAATTTATAAAAAAATTATCCAAATGTTGGAGAATTTTTGTCTTTATTTTCAACTGAAATTAAAGCCAAAATACGACGTTTAGAACGGCTCATGATTAAACATAATAGACATTCATTGTCGCTTATATTTAACAGTATGTGTTTAGAAAAAAATATATATATACATATATATATATATATATATATATTTATATTTATATACATACACATTTCACACATATATACATACATATATATTTGTGTGTGTAAGTGTGCGCTCGCGCGCGTGTGTGTGCTCTCTCTCTAGCCCTACACATACACAAGGTTGAGTGTAAATACATTTATTTCATAATGCTACTTTGCGAATTATCGCTGCTTTTGGAGTAAGGTTAATTTCCATCCGTTAGAAGGTTTACACGCTTCTAAAACAAAGCAACTTAAATTACTCTTCGAAACACGTTTTACCAAAAATCGAACTGTCGACATTCCAATTTCTAATTTCAATTCCAGGCCTCTCGCCTGAAGCGGCTTCGATGAATTCCTCTCTCTATTTGTCTTGCTGGTTATTTAATTTGCCAGTTCCTTAGAAACAAAACCGCACGAGTTCTTGTTCAGAAAAACACTGTTAAGACGCATGGAACATGACCAACGTTGTCCCTGGTGATCGCTTCTGTCCGCTTTTAAAGAAGCTTGTTTTCTTTTCGGTAGTTCGTCATTGGATTTCTTCGCTTTAGTAAAGTTATCAAATTTGGGGAGTTCTTTGTGGGTAACGTGTTCGGACAAGAACCTTCCGATTTCTACGTGTTTCGGGTAAAATGAAATTAGTCCAGACTTTCTGTTCGTCAAAACAAATATATATTTTCTTGAATCTATGCAACAGAGAAAAGAGAATTTTTTATACTTCTTTTTTTTTTGGGAGGAGAGGGAGATAATGGCTCTCCACAAGTTCCTATCCTTTTTTACCCTTACCAATATTTGTCTTTTCGATAGCCTTCAAACTGACTTCCAAATGTGAGGGTGGTGCGATGAAATTGGTTTGGAATGAGAAAATTCGAATTCACTTTCAATCAAGGAAAAGTATGGATCTATCTATTATCTCCTCATCGATGGGTTAAATAGGATAATAACCTTTTGCTAATAACGATTTGCGTGTTTCGGGTAAAATGAAATTAGTCCAGAGTTTCTATTCGTCGAAACAAATATATATTTTCTTGAATCTATGCAACAGAGAAAACAGAATTTTTTATACTTCTTTTTTTTGGGGGGAGAGGGAGATCATGGCTCTCCACAAGTTCCTATCCTTTTTTACCCTTACCAATATTTGTCTTTTCGATAGCCTTCTAACTGCCTTCCAAATATGAGGGTGGTTTGCTGAAAAGTATGAAAGTAGGAAAAGTATGAATCTGTCTATTATCTCCTCATCAATGGGTTAAATAGGATAATAACCTTTTGCTATCCATTTGCGTTGTGGTGCAGTGGATATCGGCTCGAAAAGCCGAGTTCAAATTCTACTTGAATTAGTTGCATTCACTTATGTGCAAATGCCTTTGGGAAAGGTGTTAATCCATCTCTTCTCCCTCCAGCTATGGGTTAAACAGCAGGACAGATTGATGTCTATACACCTGGTTTGCAACCAGTCATCCACGGGAAGTAACGACAACCTACCGCGGGAAAAATCTTCTGCCCATTCAATCATGTTTCTTTCGAGACATGATCGCCCAAAGCGTGTATCACGTATTGCACTTAACTGACAGACTGAATATAATAGTTTCAAACATAACTAAAGTTTCTACTGGGCATAAAGTGGGGGATCAGTTTCTATTGTTATGAAGTAATAAACCGATCCCCCATTAACTACTACTTATTAATATTATAATATAATATAATCCGTCTTTTCTCCCTTCAGCTATGTGTTAAATGGCAGAGCAGATTGGGTTCTATAGCCTTGTTTAGCAACCAGTCTATAGCAGAAAGTAATAGAAACCTCCTGTGGGAAAATTTTCTGCCCAGTCAGTCATGTCTCTTTCGAGACATGATCGCCCAAGCCTGTATTACGTGTGGTACGTAAAAGACTGACTGAATATAATAGTTGGAAACATAAGTAAAGCTTCCATCGGGCAAAAAGAGGGGGAGCGGTTTTTTATTGTCATGAAATAATAAACTGATCCCCCATTAATTAATACTTATTAATATAATAATATAATATAATCCGTCTGTTCTCCCTCGAGCTATGTGTTAAATGGTAGAGCAGATTGGGTTCTATAGCCCTGTTTAACAAACAGTCTATCGCAGAATATAATAAAAACCTACTGCAGGAAAATTTTTTGCCCAGTCAGTCATGTCTCTTTCGAGACATGATCGCCCAAGCGTGTATCACGTATGGTACTTAACTGATTGGTTGAATAGTAGGAAACATAAGTAAAGCGTCCACTAGGAATTCGACAAAATACGACACAAAGAATTGATGGAAATGCTAGGCAACCTCGACATTTTCGGCAAAGACATAAGAATAATCAAGAATCTCTACTGGCAGCAAACGGCCTGCATACGGACAGGTAACGACCTCAGTAGATACACAAAGATAGAAAAAGGCGTAAGACAAGGATGTGTCTTTTCACCGGATTTGTTCAACCTATACAGCGAGAATATTTTGAGGACCCTAGATGACACACCAGGATTTGTTAGTGGAGGCCACAACCTGAACAACATAAGATACGCGGACGATACAGTACTGATTGCGGACACGGAAAGGAAACTGCAAGATCTCATACAGAAAGTAGCAGTGGATAGTGACAAGAAGGGACTACAAATAAACTTTAAGAAAACTGAGTGCATGGTCATCAGCAAAAGATACAACCCAAAATGCCAAATACAGGTGGGGGATAACAGAATCAAACAAGTCCAAGGATTTAAGTACCTAGGAAGTGTTCTAACAGGAGATGGAAAGTGCGACACAGAGATCCGAAGGCGAATTGGCATGGCAAAGGACGCGTTCCAGAAGATGAGCAAAATACTAACACACAGGAAGATCTCAATAGAAACGAAGAAAAGAGTGCTAGACTGCTACGTGATGTCAGCTCTTCAATACGGCTGTGAATGCTGGACAATATCATCGAAAATGAGGAAAAAACTGGAAGCGGCCGAAATGTGGTTCTACAGAAGGATGCTACGGATATCGTGGACTGAGCATACAAGCAACGACGAAGTGTTAGAAAGAATGGCAACAAAAAGGAAATTGATGCTGAGCATCAGGAAGAGACAACTGAAGTTCCTGGGACATGCAATGAAGAAGGAGAGCCTGGAGAACCTGATACTGACTGGACAGATAGAAGGAAGGAGAGATAGAGGAAGGCAGCGGATAACATATTTGCAGGGTCTGATCAGGTGGATGACGGAACGGGGGTTGCCAAGAGCAACAGGAGCAAACATACTAAGAGCCACAAGGGATAGGGAGACGTGGAGATCCATGATCGCCTACGTCCTGAAGGGACAGGGCACATAGAAGAAGAAGAAGTAGTAAAATGATCCCCCTCTAATTACGATTTTATAATATAATAATATAATCTAATCCGTCTCTATTCCCTCTAGCTAGGAGTTAATTAGCAGGACATAAAGATTCTGTAGTTTTTGTTGGCAACCAGTCTACAGCAGGAAGTAATTCCAAACTACTTTGGGAAAATTTTCTACCCAGTCAGTCATGTCTCTTTCGAGACATGATCGCCGAAGAATTGCGTATTGCCGTTAATTGACTAGCTGAATAACGATGCATTGTGGCTTCGTACAACTGATGTTTAGTTCTTCTGTAGGGATTCATATATTTTTCTTTCTGTGTCTGCTATCAACAAGGTGACATCTTCAGGTTTAATGCTATTAAGATTGTCACCTCCAATAAAGAAAGAAATTCCTTCCAAATTATCTCGCTCTGTAGGTTGAATAAATCCGGCAAGAAGACACAACCTTGTCTCAAAACTTTTTCTATTTTTGTAGATATATTGAATTTATTTTCCATCCGCATACAGGTGGTTTACCATCAGTATAAGTTCTTCATTGATCTAATACAAATAGCCCCGTTCCGTCAAAAATGAAGGCAAAATATTTATATCAATATGCCGTTTAAAATTACGGTAACATATATATTGATGTACATACTATTGAGTACATTATAATATAACAAAAAAAAAACAATTATAAAAAAAATTCTGAGCGTGACAGGAGGGATATATATATATATATATATATATATATATATATATATATATATATAATCGTATCACCCAGAGCAAGGCGGTAACGCCACTGATGTGCAGAGGGCTACATAAGAGTAAATAAATCAGATAGGAGGATAGAAAGAGAAGGACGAACCAATTAAGGATGGGAATACAGGTGTGATGACAGTTACAAAGGTGGAGAGAAAGGATAAGATATACAGGGTGGTGTACAAAGAACTAGAGACAAATGGTTAAGAGATGAGTATGGACATTGCATTTAAATTCCTGGAGGTTGTAGCTGTCAAGAAAGCAAAAATATGGAAGCGAGTTCCACAGGCGAGAAGTGCGAGAAAAGAAGCTTTAGGAGTAGAATTGTCGCCTGCATTTGGTTGATCTAACTGTGAATGGGTGAGACCCAGTTGCCATTCTGGTTGCACGAGTAAACACCTGTCGCAGGGGCACCAGTGACTTAAGTTCGTTGGAGCAGAAGCCATGAAAGTATTTATAGAACAGACAAAAGGAAGCCACATCCCGTCGGTGGGGAAGTGGCTGGTGTCGAGCCGCTAAGTCGGTACCTATCACATTACTGATTCTCCTTTGGAGCCTGTCAAGAACACTGAGATGAACAGCGTGTGCGCTTGACCATATATGACCGCAGTACTCCATGCACGGACGGATGGTTGATTTGTATATATGCAGGATGGATTCAGGCAGGAAAAACATCCTGGCCCGACACAGTGACCCAACCTTTCTAGCAGTGGATTTATATATAATATGAGTAATTGTTAGGAATTTAAGTATATTCCACAGTTAGATATTTACTTTAAAGTGCTCAATACAAAAGTAGAGTATACGAAATCAAATTTCGCAAGTCAGTGAAAAAATATTCTTTACAACGAAGGCGAATAGATAGTGCGGGTGTGAAAAAAACCCAACACGCACGCACACATTTAATGTCTCTGATCTGGTCACCACTTGATTTATCTATTTATAGAAGATACCTTGGTTATCAGAAAAGCAAACGGATCTCGATATGTGAAGTCGCAAATTGATTCTCCTGAAGAGAGCGACTTTAGACTTGAAACACTTGCAGCGTCACATTGTGGACGCTTAATATATCATACGAAAATCAAGTAATAATAATAATAATAATAATAATAATAATAATAATAAATCTACACTTTCAACAAAACGTTTATGGCTTTTCGCACTTTTTATTCTATACTAATTTCTCTCGTTGGAACAACCCTATTTCTGTTGTCAATATATATATATATATATATATATATTATAGTGACATAAATTAATTATATACATATGAGAAGAAGGGTGTAGATATGTATAGTATTATTATTCAGGTGTTAATAATACAGAGCTGAATTATATATATATATATATATATATATATATATATATATATATATATATGTATGTATGTATTACTAAATATACATATTATCCTACGGTTATGGAACGAATTTCAATCTTAGAAAATTAAGTTACTGCTTTTTTAATATCAGATTCAAATTTTGAATATTCTACGGTTGCATGTAAATACAAATTTAAAATTTAGATTTAAAATTAAAATTAAATAAAAAAATAAAATGAAGGTAGAAGAACTCAAAGGGGCGTAAATCACGATTTTAAAAATTTAAATATTCAAATATTTAAATAATAAAGATGTCGAAAAATTTAAATTTTAAATAAAAATAAGATAAAATTGAATGAAAAAATGAAAAGACAAATCTGAACTTATTTATAAATGGAACTTTGTCTGTGTGCGTGTGTGTCTGTGTGTGTCCGTTACCTATAGACTCCGAAACGGCTGAACCGATTTTCTTGAAAGTTTACACAGTTGTACTATAAGCGTCTGCAAATGTTCTTAGCTAGGTTTTGTGTCGAGGTACTCCCGATAAATATTGCAAAAATCGGGTTATAGAAGGAGTGATCCGATTTTAATCAAATTTGATGCACTCATAGACAAAGACATAAGAAACGATATTCAGAAGTGTCAAGGTTGCAGTTCTTACAATAGTGCAGAAATTTGATAATATATATATATATAAAAGGAAAGATGTTTGTGTGTGTCTGTTTATCTGCTTGCATGTCTATATTTTTTTCAGCTCTTTTATTTTAGTTTTGCTTCGGGTTTGGCTCTAAGTAGGTATAATTGTAGTTCTTAGTCTCAGCCATTATACCATTTACTCAGAGGACTTATTTAGCCTTCAAAATTCAGTTTACGACGAAAAAAACATATTTGATATCGATACTAGGAAACCAAAATTTGACTTACATCCATTCATTTTGATTTCAGTCTACGGTTTTACTTTAACTGGAAACAACTATTGCTTTTTAGTCGTTCGTGCCAACGTCCAAAGAGTCTGAGCTCCAGGACGATGGATTAATTTTAACGCTTTCATTACACCCGAGCAACGCCGGGTTATACTGCTAGTTAAGAGGTAAAGTTAAGAATTATAAAGGTAAGGAGTAAAAATAAAAGGGATTTAATTCATAATTTTTAAAATTAACATTGCGGGGAAAGAAAGAAAGAAAGAAAGAAAGAAAGAAAGAAAGAAAGAAAGAATAAATAAATAAAAATAAAAAGACCAACGTAAAGAAGAATCTATATCAATCTGGGTCTAACAATTTAAGTAAGTATTTTGTTTTTCTATGACATCATGTGTTCATTAAATCACTTTTTTTATTAAGCAAATTTGGATTCGTGATATGGTTTTAAGATGACAAGTTCTTCTAAAAGGCATAGATTACATTTATCTCCTTTTCCATTGTAATGTTTGTATTTAAATAAGACATTCCAGGTAATTTATAATTTCAAATAATGTATGGATAAAGCAGTATTTTGCTGTATTTACTGCTGTTTAAAGACATGTGGTTGTTAAATCTTATCTTCCACCTGTTAGAAGTATTTCCAAAGTAAAATTTAACATCATTCTCATCCGAATGAATTCGAACTCTATAAACAATACTTTCGGACATACAATGGCTATTCAATGGAAAGGTTTGTTTTTCAGCAGTTGAAATTATTTTTCGAATGGTCATTTTTGCTATTAGTTGGGCCAAATATTTATTTGATATCATAGCATTATGTTGTGAAATATATTTACCTGTTTTTTTAATGCAATTATAACTAACTTTGAAATTGTCTTTGTTGATTTTATTTTAGTGTAGGTGAATGATAGAAATTTTTATGAATGAAGTGAAGGAATAGGTTACCAATGTTTGTTTGGACGTTATGACTAAAAGGTGGGTTAAACTATATATATATATATATATATATATATATATAGAGAGAGAGAGAGAGAGAGAGAGAGAGGGATAGTGGAATCTATATCAATCTGGATCAAAAATTTAAATAATATGTTTTCTACGACAGCATTTATTCATTAAAATTTTTTTTTTCATTAAGAAAATTTGAATTCTTGATTTGGTTTAAGATGACATGTTTTTCTAAGAGTCATACACTACATTTATCTCGTTTAGCTACGGTATTTTACGTAACAACTGGGTTCTTGTTGTTTTTTAATGTCCAATAATGTATGGATAAAGCAGTACTTTCGATGTATTTATTGTTGATTAAAACAACATGTGGTGGTTAAATCTTATCTTTCAACTGATATAAGTATTTCCAAAGTAAAATTTAACATCATTATCATCCGAATGAATTCGAACTCTACAAACAATACTTTCGGACATACAATGGTTATTCAATGGAAAGGTTTGTTTTTCAGCAGTTGAAATTCTTTTTCGAATGGTCATTTTTGCTATTAGTTGGGACAAATATTTATTTGATATCATAGCATTATGTTGTGAAATATATTTATCTGTTTTTTTTTTTAATGCAACTATAACTAACTTTGACATTGTCTTTGTTGATCTTTTTTAGTCTGGGTGAATTATAGATATATCATGTCTCAAAGGGACATGTCTGACTGGGCAGAATATTATCTTGCAGTAGGTTGCTATTGCTTCTCTGCAGAAGACCGGTTGCCAGCCAAGGCTATAGAACCCAATCTGTCCTGTTATTTAACCCATAATTGACGGGAAGTGACGGATATTTTCCCAAGGGTATTTGCGCGTAAGTGAATGCAAGGAATTCAACTGTAAAAGAGGTTTAATTCATAATTGTTAAAATATTGCAGGAGGAAGGAAGGAAGGAAGGAAGGAAGGAAGGAAGGAAGGAAGGAAGGAAGGAAGGAAGGAAAGAAGGAAGGAAGGAAGGAAGGAATAAATAAATAAATAAATTGGCCAACGTAAAATGGAATCTATATCAAAAAATATCTGGATCAAAAATTTAAATAATATTTTTTCTACGACAGCATGTATACATTAAATCGTTTTTTTTTTTCATCCATTAAGAAAATTTGGATTCTTGATATGGTTTAAGATGACAAGTTTTTGTAAGAGTCATAGACTACACTTATCTCGTTTTCCATTGTAATGTTTGTCCTTACCTACGGTATTCCACGCTATAACTGGGTTCTTACTGTTGTTTTTTAAGGTTCAATAATGTATGGATAAAGCAGTACTTTCGATGTATTTACTGTTGATTAAAACAACATGTGGTTGTTAAATCTTATCTTCCACCTGTTAGAAATACTTCCAAAGTAAAATTTAACATCATTATCATCCGAATGAATTCGAACTCTATAAACAATACTTTCGGACATACAATAGTTATTCAATGGAAAGGTTTGTTTTCCAGCAGTTGGAATTATTTTTCGAATGGTCATTTTTGCTATTAGTTGGGTGACAGATGTTTTTTATGTAGGCCAAATATTTATTTGATATCATAGCATTATGTTGTGAAATATATTTACCTGTTTTTTTTTTAATGCAACTATAACTAATTTTGACATTGTCTTTGTTGATTTTATTTTAGTGTGGGTGAATGATAGAAATTTTTATGAATTAACTGAAGGAATAGGTTACCAATGTTTGTTTAGACGTTACGACTAAAAGGTGGGTTAAACTATATATATATATATATATATATATATATATATATATATATAGAGAGAGAGAGAGAGAGAGAGAGATAGATAGATAGATCGATAGATAGATAGATAGATAGTGGAATCTATATCAATCTGGATCAAAAATTTAAATAATATGTTTTCTACGACAGCATGTATTCATTAAATCAATTTTTTTTCATTAAGAAAATTTGGATTCTTGATTTGGTTTAAGATGACATATTTTTCGAAGAGTCATACACTACATTTATCTCGTTTAGCTACGGTATTTCACGTAATAACTGGGTTCTTAGTATAATGGGGACCCATTAATTATCTTTAAAATTTAATGGGAACCCATTAATTATCTTTAAAATTTAATGGGAACCCATTAATTATCTTTAAAAGTTAATTACTATGTTTCATTTATAACTTATACTCTAACATAAATAAAAAAATGAATACTATTTTAATAAAATAAATGGCACTCACAATACTAAGTTGTTGTTATTAATACAATATAACTAAGTCTACCAAAATTATTTAATCCTAATTCTGACATATACTCATAGATAGTAGTAAGAAAAACTAAGGTTCAATAAAAAAAAACGTAAAATCTACATTCCTAATTAAAAGTTATTGTCTACCTTTCTAAAAAAATTGAAGGTCCCACTAAATATCTTACCCAGATAAAATTAAAAAGTGACATGTCTAGATCTAAGCCATCCTGCCCCCCTTTCATAATCTGAATAGTTAATCTCCATGGTTACATAATTCTAAATTTTGATTGAACAACTCTTACACAACTAAATGCATTCCTTCCAACTTCCACTCCCTAATTTTCTAAATAACCAAAAATCCATCTTATATCTTAAAAAATAAATCGTTTTTACTATTTATTTTAACAGCTCACCTGAAGAGGAACCGCACTGTTCTGAAACATGAAAATTTTTGTGTAGTGATACTATGCTTTTAATAATAACAATATTAAGCTCTACTCTGTATTGAACACTCTTTATAAAAGTAAATGCTTCAGCAGTGGGTTTGTAATGTACGTGTTCTTTCACGTTTTTGTAATACACACACACACACACACACACACACACACATATATATATATATATATATATATATATATATATATATATATATATATATTGTAACAATGTTGTGGAACTTGTAGGTTTTTTAACCTGCTGTTTATGCATTTATTTTATAAAGATTGCTCGATACAAACGTACATATTAATGATTTCGTGATACAAGTCTTATTAATTAACCCATAGCTAGGGAAGAGAACATATATATATATATATATATATATATATATGTTCTCTTCCCTAGCTATGGGTTAATTAATAAGACTTGTATCACGAAATCATTAATATCTGAACAAAACATATCTTGAAATGTAAAAATTTTTTCAGGCTTTAAATAATTTCAAAGAGCAGATAAACCATAGAAAATGAATCTATCAATCAATGAAATACTGATGAGATACACAGGCATGACTTTTGGATCTATTTACATTCTCTGGAATATAAATGAATAAAATTTAAAATGGCTACAAAGTGAGTGCTCAATATGTATATTAATTGTAATATTTAATTGATCCCTTACATAATTTCAAATTTGTTTTTTAAGTACTGATTAATAATGCGTCCGTCACTTCTCTCCCCTAGCTATGAGTTAATTAATAAGACTTTTATCACTAAATCATTTTCTTAAAAAAACATTTCTTGCAATCTAAAAATATTTTCTGTCTTTAAATAAACTGCAAAAAGGGTTGAATGACCAAGAAAAAAAAACAATGAATTTGACTAAAACATAATGTTAAACTTCCGTTCCAAGTGCAAAATATTGTATGTGCCATTCTTTCTCACAAAATCTCGGAAGGGTGACTCTGAAATAATCCTAGCTCACTGAACAATTAATAACGATAGATTATACTGAGTACAGTACTGGTGAGATTTTTTTGTTGTCATAAAACGAAAAAAAGCGAGATAACGTCAAAAATGGTAGAAATGAAACCGAATGATTTAACGGCAGAAAGGGAAAAAATGTCTTTATTTAGAAATAAATTAATATAATGAAATTACTTTGCACTGCATATTTTTGTCTGAATTCTTTTGTGTTTCTTTCTGCTTGAACGATAAATCTTGCCAGTCTTCGGATCTCCGTGGAATAAGACTCTTTCGGGGAAAGACAAATAAATGGTTTGCAGTCTGTAATTCTCTTCTGCTTTCGACTGAACGTCCTATTTACAAATAAAAAAAAAAAAAATGCTTCGTCATCCAGCGCGCCATATTGAAATGATTAAAGTAAAAATACAAAAAGCAACGCAAATGTTAAATATAAACTGGCAGTGAAAGTAAAAGATATGATAGATGAAGCAACTTTGGTAAAAAAAAAAGGAAAAAGTATAAATAATATATTTTAAAATATTTGTGAACGACAGAAATATCATTAGACGAAAAACATCTAATGGAGGCTACAAGGATTTGAGAGGTTATCAATTCTGTATTTTGTTATAAATCATTATTCAAAACACGTGTATGCGCACACACACATACATATATATATAGTGTTGAGTTGTGATAATGTTTAGCGCCAAGATTGTTATTTTTTCAGTAATTTTATTGATAAAAGTTATTTTGGTCAACAGGTTTTGTATTTTTTTATCGTAAAATGTCTGATTTCGGCTGTAGATAGAGCGTTTTCGGCCTAGTGCAAAGAATGTGTCACTTCAACTGAGCAGGTTCATACCAATGTTGACATGCCGTAAAACAAATCAATCAATCTTGGCAGTAAATTTACTTTAAGGCGAATTCTATTTATGCATCAGTCGGTTAAGTGCCATGCGTGATACACACTTTGGCCGATCATGTCCCGAAAGAGACATGACTGACTGGGCAGAAGATTATCTCGCAATAGGTTGTCATTGCTTTCTGCAATATACTGTTTGCCAGCCAAGGCTATAGAACTCAATCTGTCCTCTTATTTGACCCATAGTCAACTGTAAAAGGGTGAGGCCTTGTTGCCAGTCTGGTTGCACGAGTAGATTCTTGTGTCGGGGACACCAGTGACTTAAGTTCGTCGGAGCATATGGACAAATAGATGAGTTTATACGCATACGAACATATATTGATGTACAGACACATGTCCAGATGAGTATACACGCATAGATATACATACACAAATTTAAACATTTTGTTTTTTATCTATATGTCAATTTAGCCGTTACATTTTAACGTCTGTTGTTTAACGCCACGATTGTGGTTTTTTCAGTAGTTTTAACGATAAAAGTTATTTTAGAAAACAGTTATCGGAAAGTGTTCGATATCAGGTAATGATAGAGCACTGATAGTTCCAAATTTTGTGAGAAGACCATTATGCAGTCTTCACTCATCGGGGCCGGGTTTCGTGCTATTGAGTCCCATTTTACTTATTTATAGAGAGCTCGGTGTAATTTGATATGGCGTGGGATTGGTCTTGTTTGTAGTATTTACATTATTTGGACTATTGTCCTCATCGTTGTTGGCGTTTGTACGACGTTTAATAATAGATCATTCTATTTGTCTATATTTCTGAGATGAGGTAGTATTTATAGCATTTACATTATTCGGACTATTGTCCTCATCTTGGTTGCCATTTTTACGACGTTTAATAATAGATCATTCTATTTGTCTATATTTCTGAGATGAGGTAGTATTTACACTATTTACATTATTCGGACTATTGGCCTCATCTTTGTTGCCATTTGTACGACATTTAATAATACATCATTCTATTTGTCTATATTTCTGAGATGAGGTAGTATTTACACTATTTACATTATTCGAATTATTGTCCTCATTTTTGTTGCCATTTGTACGATGTTTAATAATAGATCATTCTATTTGTCTATATTTCTGAGATGAGGTAGTATTTACACTATTTACATTATTCGGACTATTGGCCTCATCTTTGTTGCCATTTGTACTATGTTTAATAATAGATCATTCTATTTGTCTATATTTCTGAAATGAGGTAGCATTTGCAGTATTTGTATTATTCAGTCTATTGTCCTCATCTTTGATGACATTTGTACGACATTTCGGCCGTTGTACGCTCCGGCCTTCTTCAGGTGCTAGGAATTTTTTAACCGAAATCTTCATTACAATCACTGTGGTATATGATCTTCCCCCAATGCATAGAGCCTCTTTTGGAAGTCATGTTTTATGTCCCCCTAACCCTGAAAGTTACTTGTTCAACACTGTGGCCTGGTATTGGACTCGCAACTCTTTGGATCAAGTCGAAATTCCTAGCACCTTAAGAAGGCCGGAGCGTACAACGTCCAAATCGTCATATAAATGACAACAAAGTTGAGGATAATAGTCCAAATAATGTAAATACTGTAAAAACTACGTCATTTCAAAAATATAGACAAGTATTATCTTCTTTGTTATTTCTTTTTAATGTACGCTTCTTCAGTGAGTGTTTGCTTAAATGTTTATATTGAACAGCGGCCTCTTAATTGCTTTTTTTTAATTGGTTTCTTTTAGTCATTAAGGTTAAGTCATTTTTTTATTGACCTCTTTTATTGGCTTGACTTTTTTTCTTAACTTGTGGTGTATTTTAAGGGTTCTTTTTAGATCATGCTTGGCTCCTTGTGTTCTGTTGGGACGCCCGCGCCTATTCGCTATAATGGACTATTCCATTACTATGTAAAGTAATGGTGGCATCTACGTGAGAGAGTGTGCCGAGCAGCCGTACTCTACTATGACACTGTCAGCACTCTGCCGTCGGGTAGAGGGCGATCTCTGCTTCCGAGCAGAGAGCTATAACCCAGTCGTGGTTCCGCCGAAGGGTAGAGGCACGACTGGGCAAAAATAGACAGACATTTTTTGGCCGGGCCATATAGCCCGGAAATCCCAGTTATAACTGACCATGTGTCACATGAAGCCCTTACTGGGAGGGACAACTAAATATAGAGTGTGCCGAGCAGCCGATCGACAAGTCAGTCGTAGACTTCCGGTGACGACCCGGAAGTACCCATTGCTCATACTACGTCTTACGACGGTTGAGACGATTAACCTTTATTCTTGTATTGGATACTAATAACCTTTGTAAATACTATTTTCACGGAATACAACAATTAACCTATTCCTGTTGTTGAGTTATTTATTCTTACTCACGACATAACATGTTCTTATGTGGATTTGTGTTTTTGGGCTTTAGTGTGGATTTTTCGTTTCTCTTTTTAAGAGGAACCACCACTCTCCCTCGGAGGAATTCTCTTACCGCTTCTCTGCGAAGAAATCTTACATTTGAATGTGCCTTGATGCGACTATGATACTGACCTTGATCTAACATCTATATAGGAAAAACTCTTACTGTAACTTTTCATACAGCTCAAATCACACTTGTTGTTCTACTATCACTGATGGAAATCTAGGCGTTCTTTTGTCAAAGTGAACGGTTGCTCACCCATTCCCATTGCTTTGAAATTTATTGGCTTCACTCTCAACCTCAATTGCGACATATATACGAACGTTGGCTGAAAAGTACATATATGAACTTTTCTATTATGTTATAGAAAATAAAAAGTAAACATTTCAGAATCTAAGCGAAGACGTTAGAAGTAAAAAATTGAAGTGGACTCTTGAAAAAACCTGAAACGCCATCTTAAACAAGAAACAATGAATAAATCTCTACTCCTACTCAAAAGACAAGGGAGGAGGGTAAACTAGACAAAAGGGGAAATTATCTACACCCCTTTAGACAAAAATTAATGACTAATGATTTAAAGAAAATCGGTGATTAGGTAGAGATTTTACAAGTCTAGAGAAGGAGGAGGTTTTAAAAAGGACCGTAAACCTAATCCTAAACAAGAAACAATCAATAAATCACTATCGATCCCGACTTGGCAGTTCAGATACAGTCACTTACTCACCGACGCAATGTGGCTTCCCTGTGTCTCTTCTACAAATACTTTCACAGCTTCTGCTCCGATGAACTTAGCTCACTGGTGCCCACTATATATGAATTTACTCGAGCCATAAGATTAGCAACTAAATCCCTACCCCTTTACTGTGAAACCAATAAAATGTAAACGCAAAATCTACTCCAACAGCTTCTTTTCTCGCACTTCCCGCCTGTGGAATTCCCTTCCGTTTACTTACTTCCCCGACAGCTACAATCTCCAAGAATTTAAATGTAAAGTCAATAGTCATCTCCTATCTCACTAACATGCATCCTCTCTCTCTCTCTCTCTCTCTCTCTCTCTCTCTCGTGCTTCTTCCTCCGTCCACTCCACTCTCATCAGTATTCTCATCCTTCTTTTACCCACTTCCTGACACCCCCTATAACCTGACAACCTTTCTTATAATTTTCTTCCTATGTAACTCTCTTCGCACCAGTGGCAGTAAACTGCTTTGCTCGTGGCGATATGATTTTATATATATATTTCCGAGTGGGTACAGAACTGCGAAATTCTAACCAAAAGTTATACCCGACAGATAAAAACGTACACTCCAACAGATAATACCATTAATCAACAATTTAGCACTTACATACCAGGCTCTTCAAAACTCTAACAGACAACAGAAGACACAGTCCCTTCATTATCAATAACCCCAACCAACCTCCCACAACAACAATGAACCAAATATAGGGAGCAAACGAATTCAGTTTTGCTTTTACCTCCCGAAGAAACGTTGGGCACCCAACGTTGAAACAAACATATGATTGTCGAGGACATATATTAAAAAATAATGTACATGTTCTAAAACATAATTTATAATAAATATATATATATATATATATATATATATATATACTTTCCTACATTCTCTAAGAATTTAAATGTAAAGTTAATAGTCATCTCCTATCACACAAACCTGCATTCTTTCTCTCATGCTCCTTTCTTTGTCCACTCCACTCTCATCAGTATTCTTATCTTTCTCTTACCCACTTCCTGACACTCCCTATAACCTGTCACCCTTTGTCATAACATTCTTCCTATGTAACCCCCTGCACACTAGTGGCAGTAAAATGCCTTGCTTGGGGCGATATGATTTTAAAAATTCCTCTTTACAAGACATTGGTGGAGTGTGAACTTTACAATTGGTGAAGCTATCTACACGCATTTAGGAAAAAATAAAGAAATATTAAATAACATTTTAGGGTAATGAAATTATTTTATAGATGAACGAATTGTCTCCCTTTGTAGGGGTCGTGATTACCGGCCCCTGGCTTAGGCTGATAGCAACCCAGCTCTTCCTCTTTCTTCCAGCAACTTTGTCGAATCAACACGGACTAATTCTAGCTTCATGAAGCTCAACCAGCAGCCACATGGTGTCTGAAAATGAAGCGGCCAAAAATACAACATAGGTTTGAGGATGGTCAAACGATTGCAGCAAAGCATCAGAAAATGGAATCCCTCTTTAACTTGAAGATATTTTATTAATATATTTTGACGTCGCAAATGAAAAGAACTGTTAACAAAATGAACTATACTGCTTCCAGTTAAGTCTGCGCAAAACCCACTTTTTTTTGCAACCATTTTCTTAAACCCCATTTTGTATCTTCACTCTCTTCCTTCCTCTTTCTGTTATAAAGCCTTTCCTTCTTCCACTCAAATTTCCTGATGTCCTCTTTTCTCTCGTCGTGTCACGTCAATCCTCTTTTACCTTTATTTTCTACAGAAGACAACTTTATTCACCTTAATTCTAATCGATATAAAAATCAGCACACTTTTCTAAAAGACACCACATGAGTTTAGGTGGAGGTGTTAGACGTATAGAGTTGAAGTAGACTTTAGAAGGAACCGTAAATCCAATCTTAAACAAGACATGGGAGGCAAAAATAAACAGTGAACAAAACTGAAAACAAAGGATAAGTATGTAGTCTTGTTCAGAAGACCGGAGAGAAGTCTTTTATCGGGCAGTACTACTCTAAAACTACAATATTCAAATACTTGAAGGTTCCTTGGATTGGGGATAAGTTTAGTCAAGCAGGTTAGCAAGAGTGTTTCTGTTGCCCTGCGGTGTGTTTTTCAGACTAGGTCTGCGTTTCCGTCTTTTCGTAAGAATGAATTGCCCTACATCAAATTGAGTAATTTGACTGATGAATTTAATTGTCAGTGTGCTGCTGGTTATATGGGATGTACAAACTTACAATTGGAAACAAGAATTAATCAACACGTACCTTCGAAAATACGATTCGGCAAAATAGGTAGCATGTGCTGTCTTCCTTCTACCAATATGGAATCGGCTATTGCTCAATACCTAGTAGAGAATATAGACTGTGCTAAGTCGTATTAGAATAAGTGGTTCAAAATTTTACATGTAGCTGATTCAAATAATTAATGCTTTTAAAATTTTAAACAATATATATATATATATATATATATATATATATATATATATATATATTAGCGTTCCCCCCACACCATTTTGCTCTTCATTTTCATTGCTGTTTTTTCGTTTGATTTGTGATTCCAACAATTTTCTCCTGATGAGATGTTAGACGAAAGAGCTCATGAGACTGTTAATAAATTCTTTATTTACTGCTATCGGGTAGATGTTTCTCGTAAGCTATGCCCAGAAAGTCAAACGCCTAATTTTCACATAGTAATTGATATATATATATATATATATATATATATATATATATATATATATATATATATATTGATTGATTGATTGATTGTTTAATACTTAGTTTTTGGTCCTAATTTGGTTAGACCAGTACACATTCGTATTAAAAAGTGTTCTATACAATTATATTGTAGAGCTTCTGAACATTTTTCATTTTTAAACGAGTTATTTCGCTACCCAGGTTTCTATCATGAGTGGTGTCTTCAGGCGATTTTTAATAAAAACAAAAGAACCATTCTGTTTTAATTGAGCAATAAATATTAAAAAAGTATGAAATACATAAATTCTTTTTTAAAAAGTGAGGTGGCCTAATAATTATGATCGGTAGTATATATATATATATATATATATATATATATATATATATATGTGTGTGTGTGTGTGTGTGTGTGTGTGTGTGTGTGTGTTATTATTACTTGACAAATTTTACAAGGCAAGAAAGCAACGATGAACTCGTCCAAATCAGCCTAAATTTTCTTCATTCTTTCATTGATGAAATCGCTATATGTTATTAAATATTTATAAATTTATTTGATGCACATGTTCTTGTGCAGTATTAACAAAAAAAACATTCTATTTTCATTTATAATTATTCACTTCGCAAAAAATACTTAAAAAATCAGTATGAAATACATAATTTTTAAAATATTTGGGTGGCCTAATAATCATGGCCGATAGTGTACGTCCTAGGAAAAGTAAAAATGCTCATAACCTGCTTAGAAGTTTGTTTTTTCTTTTTAACATTGGATATCATAGAATAGAGTAAACTTGTAGTACAGAAAGACTGTTACTGTCAACTGTCGAAAGACCAAAACTGCCTGGATGGGCGCCCGGCCAACTGTCTGCGTAAATAGTTAATTGTATAGCTAGGGCTAATTTTAAATATATATATATATATATATATATATATATATAAAAACAAAGAAAGAGATTTTGATATGATATGAGATAAAAGCGATAGGAAATGAATAATTAGATTAATTTTTGGAATATATATAACGTAACTTTGAGTGTTTGTCAAATTTACAAAAAAACATTTATATTTTTGTCGATTTGATATGATGATAAATTGGTTTGTTTTTTCGCGTCAAAATTAATTGCTTTTCATTCTTAAATTAGTACTGTCTCTATGGCCTTCCATATATTTATATGTGTTTCCGTTCGTCTTCAATCGCTCTCTCTCTCTCTCTATATATATATATATATATATATATATATACATGTGTGTGTATGTATATGTGTATGTATGAATAGATGAATGTATGTATGGTAAATACATTTATATGTGCGCACACGTGCAAGTGGTGTGCGGATGCATCTATGTGTATATATACGTATGGATGTGAGGATGTATGTAAGTATTAAAATATATGCGTCATTTGGGAGTATGTGTGAAAATTGTTAGCATACTTACATATACATAACACTATTTATACGCGCGGAAATTCCATCTTTATAAAGTACATGTGTGAGTATACGAACGCACGATTCGTATTTGGACATGAATAAGTGTAAGTCTATAGGTATGTATAAGCATAAACACAGTCACATTTGTATGTACATATGTGGATGTGTGCGCATATGTGTATATGGATATAAACTAGTGTATATGGGTGGGTTAGTTTGTGGGGTTAGAAGTAGACTGTCAATGACTTGGTGGTCAATATCTTCGTGACTGGTCTGAACACTCCCAACTGATCTGAAGCCAATGCCTCTGTCCTGACTCTTTCTTCCTTTTCCTTTTCTCTTATTTTCTCTTCAGTCCAAGGAAATGCACATTTCGGCACACATCTACTCCCGCATCGATCAGAAACCAGGTCTGGACGACAAAGTGAACCTCGCTGCCGCACTTGAAAGGGACCTCCAATCCGTAGTGACCTGGGGTAGGAAATGGTTGGTAAATTTCAATGCCTCCAAAACAAAGCTGTTATCAACTAACCACCATAGACAATCGCATCTACCTCCCATTAGCATGAGACAGGCTAGCCTCCCAGAGAGTAAAATACTACGCCTCCTTGGCCTTACACTCTCGGCGGACCTCAAATGGAATGACTATATTGAATCCATTGCCAAATCTGCTGCTATGAAAGCCGGCTCTCTGTGCAGGGCCCGGAAATTTTTCCCACCTGAAACTATTCTGCACATATACAAATCTACCATCCGTCCGTGTATTGAATATTGCTGCCATATCTGGTCGGGTGCCCCTGCTGCTCTCCTTGGGCTTCTAGACAAAATACAAAGGAGGATCTGTAACGTGGTTGATACTGACTTGGCAGACCGGCTGCAGCCGCTCTCACACCGGCGTGATGTAGCTTCCCTGTGCCTCTTCTACAAGTACTTTCATGGCTTCTGCTCCGATGAGCTTAGATCACTGGTGCCGCCTAAGCACGAATTTACACGAGATACTAGATTAGCAACTAGGTCCCACCCTTTTACAGTTAAACAAATAAGATGTAACCGTAAATTCTACTCCAATCGCTTCTTTTCTCGCGCTTCCCGCCTGTGGAACTCCCTTCCACAAGTCTGCTTTCCCGACAGTTACAATCTCCAGGTGTTTAAATGTAGGGTCAATAGACACCTCCTATCACACTAACTCCCAACTATTCTCACAACACTCTCATCTACCCAACCCTCATTCTCGGTGTCCTTACCCGCCTATCACCCACCCTCTGACATTTCCTATATTTAATCATCCTTTCTCCACTCTACGTAGCCCCCTGCGCAGTAGTGGCAGTGACATGCCTTGCTCGGGGTGAAACGCTTATAAAAAAAAAAAAAAAAAAACATCTTTGTACCAAATGGAGTGAATACTGTGTGGTCTGATGAAATGAGCTAATTTAGCTTATTGAAATTAATTATAATTTCTAACCATTTAAATGACGTGTTGAGTTTTTCTTTATATATATATATATACAAACGCTCTCAAACATAAATATATATGGATAATTTATAAATTCCTAAACTCCAATGAAAAAGAAGAAAAAACGTGGACGTAACAGCCGCTCAACGAAACAAAATATCACTACACTAAAGTATTTTGTTAAAAAACATTGTTGCCGCCATCACTAGTCCTTGTAACAGAAATAATTGTCAAGAAAAAATTAATAGAAAAGAAAAAGAATAGGTTTAAATTTTTTCTGATGTGAAATTTAAAAATAATAATTTGTTCGCCCACTGTATATTCAGTTATTTTTTCATTAAAGTCGTCGAAAATAGGGTTATAAATAAATAAATAAATAAATAAAATTAATGAATAAATAAGTAAATAAAAATGAATAAATAAATAAATAAATACATATTCTTTCTAAGAAAGAATATCGTAGAAATTGTATCAAACTCTTTTTCGTCGTATTTTCTTTCTTACTATTTTGTATCTACTCTTCTCTACGGTGCTGAGTGCTGGAGAATGACTAACGCGGTTCTCAACAAACTTCGATCCTTTCACCATATATTCCTCCGACGAATACTGAGAATATTTTGGCCAGAGAAGATCTCCAATGAAGACCTGTTGAAAAAAAGCAAGCAAGAGAACATGTGCACCATCATTACAAGAATACGGTGGAGATGGATTGGGAATGTGCTCCGGAAAGATCTACAGTCAATCACAAGAACAGTACTGCACTGGACTCTAGTTGGTAAAAGATAGAGAAAACCAAGAATGCCATGGAGAATGAGATGAAGGGTTCATTGGCTAGTCTGGCCTAAGATAAGCAGAGGTTGGGAAGTTCTGCTGCTGCCCTACACGCCATTGGGTGTAACGGATGATGATGAAACTCCAACAAAACGAAAAATGTTAGAATACTGGAAAAACTTAATAAAATTAATTAAATCTTTGTCAGCAGTATAATAAAAGATATGCGATAAAAAGGTTGCTGCCCATATATATATATATATCGAAGAAAATTTTAAAAACAGTTTCCACTTCAGCTACAATGCGTGACTCTTCAGAAATGAATTGAGTTCTCTCGGTGGCTGGCGTCTGTATACACTGCTTACATACAAGACGTTAAAATTTCCCTTCTCTGACCCCCATGCGCCGATGGCTTAGGGAGTAGAGACTCCGACTGACACCAAATCGGTCGAGTTTCGATCCCGGCCAGAAACAAGTGGATATGTCTAGCCACACTGATGAGCTGTGATACAGCGAAACGGGCTTGTACGTGGATGACTAATATATATATATATATATATATATATATATATATATATATATATATATATATATATAAAACATGTCAAATCAATTGACGGTTTCCCCTAGGAGATGCAGTTCGAATCCAGCCAGAGGACGCACATCTTCCTAACAAGATTTCTCGACTTTTCAGGCCATTAGATATAAATAAATATGCTGTTTAATTATGAAAAACAGAGAATTTACTCAAATACAAGTATCAATTAAAAATAATGCTTATAAAATACATTAGAAACCTGTTGGAGTAAATCTATTTCATAAATATATATATAATCGTGATATTGGTCACCTAATGGTTACCAAGCTTGTCTGGCGTTAATTATTACAATTGAATAGTGAGTTCGATACTCACTGGGTGACCCATGCATCCGGTACCATGACGCAATTCACTCAGCCAGAAATTGCGTTCTGTACTGCCTGGTATTAACGAGTGTTTAGGTGTCAATCTGAGGACAGTGCAGAGGATTCGGAAAGAGTTGGATGAGTCTAATTGTGATTACGAACGGACGGATTCTCGAAAACTCACTCTGCTAGTGTTTTTGTCCTCAAGGACATATGGCTCAGAGGATAAACCATTGGTTAGATCCAATGACTTGACCCAAAGTGTTGTGAGTTCAATACCTGGCTACAGCAGTGGTGAACAAATAACTTAGAGAGTTCAGTTAAAGGGAGATAACTATATGGCTACCAGAAGTTTTTGAACATAGAATAAGAATGATATACGCCAGTAATTGAAATAAAGGTTTCAGTTGCTAGATATATGTTTCACCTCTGCGGCTAGATATATGTTTCACCTCTGCGCCCGACGCCTGTCAAGTCTCGCAGCTTTGCCCTCTCGGCAACTCCGACCACGCTGTAGTCTCCCTCAGTATTTCTTTCCAATCTCACTCCCCCCAGGATCCCCCTACTCATAGAACCTCCTACCTCTACCAAAAAGCTGACTGGGATGCCTTTCGCGATTTCCTCTGCGACGTCCCCTGGGGAAAAGTGTTTGACCTATCAGTTGATGACTGTGCCTCTGAGGTCTCGTCATGGGTGAAAGCTGGCATTGATGCCTTCATACCCACCAGGAAGTATTGCTTAAAACCTCATTCCTCTCCGTGGTTCTCTCCGGCCTGCTCAGCCGCCATTGCCCACAGGAACCATTACTTCCATCTATTCCAGAGACAGCCAACTGATCACAATAGGCGCCTGTTCACATCCGCTCGCAGTGAGTGCAAGAGAACCCTAAATGACGCCAAACAGTTGTTTGCGGAGAGAATGCGACAGCACATAGCTGACCGCAAGTTCGGCTCCAAGGACTATTGGAGGATTTGTAAACGGGTGCTCAACAATAGGAAATCCTCAATACCTCCCTTAATCCATGGATTTGACGTTCTCACGTCATCTGCTGAGAAAGCTGAGTGCTTTGCCCGCAGATTCTCATCCAACTCCACACTCGACTCGTCCGGAGTGCACCCACCCGACTTCCCTATTAGAACTGAGGCCAAACTGCATGACGTATATATTACCCCGACAATAGTATCCAGAGTAATTTCAAAACTCGACCCCCATAAGGCGTGTGGAGACGATGGAATCCCGGTGATAGTCCTTAAGAGGTGTGTCCCTGAACTTTCCCCTGTCCTCTCTAAACTGTTTAACTACTGCCTTTCTGCTTCCTGCTTTCCTGCATGCTGGAAATTCTCCTCAGTCGTTCCTGTCTTTAAGAACTGTGGTGAACCCTCGGACCCATCCAACTATCGCCCGATCAGTCTTCTACCAATATTCGGGAAAGTGTTCGAGGCTATAATAAATGCTGAAATAGTTCATCATCTCACCGCCCACAAACTGTTCTCCGACAGGCAATATGGATTCCGATTTGACAGGTCCACAGCCGACCTGCTAACTACTGTAACGGAGTACATGCTACAGGCCCTTGATGAGTCTGACGAGGCTCGCGCGGTTGCTCTGGATATCTCCAAGGCTTTCGACAGGGTTTGGCACCCTGGCCTCCTATGCAAACTACGCGGTTATGGTATTACCGGTCGCCTGCTTGACCTAATCCAATCTTTCTTAAATAACCGCAAAATGAAGGTCGTTCTGAATGGGCGTGCCTCTTCGTCCTACAGCACGAATGCTGGTGTCCCACAAGGCTCTATCCTGGGCCCAACGCTCTTCCTTATTTTCATCAACGACCTCCCAGATGAGATCAGGTCCCAAGTAGGCATCTACGCAGATGACACTACAATATACTCCCGCTCCAGTAAGAAACCTGTCGTGGCGGACAGACAAAATCTCGCTGCTGACCTTGAGCGGGATCTACACTCTGTGGTGAACTGGGGCAAGAAGTGGCTTGTCAACTTCAATTCCTCGAAGACCAAGCTGTTGTCTGTCAACCATTACAGGCAACCTCTTCTGCCTCCCATAAGCATGGACCAGATGATTCTCCCAGAGAGTAATACACTACGCCTCCTCGGACTTACCCTGTCCTCAGACCTCAAATGGAAGCACTATATTGAATCCATAGCAAAATCTACTGCTAAGAAGATTGGGTCACTATGTCGATCCAGGATGTTTTTTCCACCTGAATCCATCCTGCATATATACAAGTCAACCATCCGTCCGTGCATGGAGTACTGCTGCCATTTATGGTCAGGTGCCCCTGCCGTTCTCCTCAGTGTTCTCGACAAGCTCCAAAGGAGAGTCTGTAATGTGATAGGTTCTGATCTGGCGACTCGTCTGCAGCCACTTTCCCATCGTCGAAATGTGGCCTCCCTCTGTCTCTTCTATAAATACCTTCATGGCTTCTGCTCGGATGAGCTTAAGTCACTGATGCCTCCTCAACAGGTGTTTACCCGTTCAACCAGACTGGCAACTGGGTCCCACCCATTCACAGTCAGGTTAGCCAAACGCAGACGACAATTCTACTCCAGCAGCTTCCTCTCTCGCACTTCCCGCCTGTGGAACTCACTCCCGTATTCTTGCTTTCCTGACGGCTACGACCTCCAGAAATTTAAAAGCAAAGTTAATACTCACCTACTAACCACTGGCCTCTAGCTCTCTCCCCTCCCCTGTATAACCTTCCCTTTCTCTCCGCCCATGTACCTGTCATTGCACCTGCTTTCTCAGTTTTCTATTGTTCCTTTCTAACTAGCTTGTACTCCTCACTCTTTTCTAATTAATCTTTCTACATTTATGTAACCCCCTGCACATCAGTGGCGTTTCTGCCTTGCTCGGGGTGAAATGATTAAAAAAAAAAAAAAAAAAAAAAAAAAAAGTTCACAATTCTTAGCACTTGAATAAGGCCGGAGAGTACAACTGTCGAGACGTCGGGAACATGGCCATAAAGATAACAGTCTAAAGAATGTAAAAAATATACAGAATAAATTATATTCATTTTTTGAACATATACATATTTTTTTGAACGTTGTCGTTTTGTTGAAGTTATATTTTAAAATACAGTTTGATTTCTTTAAGAAATTGTAGCGTATTATCTAGATTAATATCATAAAAGAGTTCTTTCATATTGGGTGATTTTATTTAGCGGTACATCAACACTTATATGGGATATTTAATGACGGAATCTTAATATTTTAAAACTATTTTATGGCTACAAATAAAATGCATTAAAGTATTTTAAAATACAGTTTGATTTCTTTAAGTAATTGAAGGATATTATACAGACTAATATCATGAAAAAGTTTTGACGTGTTATTTGGTTTCCTTTAGAGGCATATCAACACATCTATGGGTTCTTTAGTGTGTGAATCTTAATATTTTGAAAACTATTTTATGCCTTCTGCTACAACTAAAATGCATTAGAGTATTTTGGAGTACAGTCTGATTTTTTTAAGAAATTATAGTTTTATATCGGTTAATATCATGAAAGAGTTCTTTCATGAATTTGCAAGAGACACTATATTAGCAACTAGATCCAACCCTTTTACAGTGAAACTGATAAAATGCAACCGCAACTTCTACTCCAACAGTTTCTTTTCTCGCACTTTTCGACTGTGGAATTCCTTTCCACATGACTGCTTCCCCGACGGTTACAATCTCCAGGAGTTTAAATGTAAGGTCAATAGACACCTAAAACACTAACTCGCTTCTATTCAACCGCCTTCTGACATTTCCTATATCTAACCACTCTTTCTATTTACCTTCCCCTATGTTGCCCCAAGCGCAATAGTGGCAGTGGAATGCCTTGCTTGGTTTGAAACGATTAAAATAAATGTTGGTTGATTTTGTTTAGCGGCATATCAACACCTGTATGGGTTATGTAATCCTGAAATCTTAATATTTTGTATACTATTGTATGACTGGATGTGCGTTGTGGTACAGTGGATATCGGCTCGGAACGAGAAATCGGGGAGCCGAGTTCAAATTCCAGTTAAATCCATTGTATTCACTTACGCGCAAATACCCTTGGGAAAGGTATTAATCCATCTCTTCCTTCCAGTTATGGGTTAAATAACAGGACAGATTGGGTTTTATAGCCTTGGTCGGCAACCAGTCTACCGCAGAAAGCAATGGCAACCTACTGCTGGATAATCTTCTGCCCAGTCAGTCATGTCTCTTTCGAGACATGATCGCCCAAGCGTGTATCACGTATGGCACTTAACTGACTGATTGTCTGGCTTCAGCTACAAATAGAATTAACTTTTCATGGAAATAGCAATAGAGAATCAAGAAGTGGGAGGTGAAAATATGGTCCTCTCGATGAAGAATGAGTGTCGTCTGTTTAACTCTATTGCCTTTAATCATTCAAACTGGGAAATAGCACATCTGAAATGCACGTCCGAATTTGCGGACGGACCTCGTAATAAATAATATCTTTGCAAATTTTCCACTCCTGAACCTGGTTTTAACCCCCAATATACGCTCTAGACCAGTGATCATCAACCTGTATTTCACGGACCATTGGTGGTCCTGAAGAGGCAGGGTGCGTGTTCCTTTCAGCCGTCGCTATTGGGAGCGTGTTCTTTGTACGTCGGGTGTCACCAATGTAGCCGTCGGGAGATGGTTAAGGTTTATTTGATTCGG
Organism: Ascarosepion bandense; assembly: GCA_037127315.1. Taxonomy (NCBI): domain Eukaryota; kingdom Metazoa; phylum Mollusca; class Cephalopoda; order Sepiida; family Sepiidae; genus Ascarosepion; species Ascarosepion bandense. The sequence continues at coordinate 282,188 of JBBBDQ010030747.1, read as the reverse complement.
TCCTGTGTCAGACTTAAACGAACTCTCTACAGCTTACAAGTTTTACCCAGAATTATCATCATCAAAATTATCAAAAGGTTGGTTGTAGATTGGAATATGTGGAATTGTGTGGAATGAAGAATAAAATATACATTTTTATGTTAAAATAGAAATTTATTAAAAGGAAAGATTAACAAGAATTCGTATGAATTAATGTTCAATTAAAAAGTTAAGGGTATCAATAGTTGTAGAAAATGTTCATAGCAGTAATTATGGAAAGCGTATATGCGTATGTACGTATGTATGTGTTTGTTTGATAGGAATGTTTTTGAATGGAGAAGAAGAAGTAAAAGAAATAAGCTCATGAGAAGGAAAGAGAAACAGAACAAGGTGCAACCTGACCTTATCTCCGGGTCGATTTGAAGTTGAAGTTACATTTTAGTTGTTTCGTCTTGCGGTTCCCATCTGACTGATTGATCGACGCTGACTGGGGCCTTTTATAGTATTCAGATTTTTCGCACCTGATCGCGAAGTCTTTTTGGTCGCTCCCTTTGGTCAGCAAATCAGTTTAACACCTACTTGCGAAATCTGGTTTTGATTTTTCTTTAAGCACATGGTCAATCATTTTTCTATTTGGGAAAAAACCAGGATTTCACACGGCATTGTAAATTTTTGTAAAAGTGAGGATGGTTGATTTTAATTCTTAATTTCCTATCCCACTACAGTCCGTGCAAAGCTTCTGAAGGCCCACAGAAATATTTGGACATTATTTCAATTTTTATGAAGCAACAATATATTTGTGCAAAAAGACATTTTCGTCTATCACACCAATTAAAACTCTGTTCCGGCTTCAGCGTGAAATAAAGACAGCTCTTCTTCTTGCAGTGACGTCATTGGAGCCCAAAATCCATAAATTGATTTCAAACAGGAACAAATGTTACACTAAAAATGTCTAATACTTGACTAAACCTCAAATCTTTTATTATCATTTTTTAATCGTTTCACCCCAAGCAAGTCGGTAACACCACTGATGCGCAGGGGCTACTTAAGAGAAAAAAGATTAGATAGGAGGAGAGTAAAGAAAAAAAAGAACCAGTTACAGGAGGTGTCAGAGAAAGGAGCAAGAGTAGGATGGGAATACAGGTGTGATGGCAGTTGCAGTTGTAGAGAGAAAAGAAAAGATATACAGGGTAATGTAGAAAGAACAGGAGTCAAGTGGTTAAGAGATGGGTATTGACATTGCATTTAAATTCCTGGAGCTTGTAACCGTCAAGAAAGCAAGAATATGGAAGAGAGCTCCACAGGCGGGAAGTGCGAGAAAAGAGGCTATTGAAGTAGAATTGTTGTCTGCATTTGGTTGATCTAAGTATGAATGGCTAGGACCCATTTGCCAGTCTGGTTCCACGTGTAAACTCACGTGGCAGGGGCACCAGTGATTTACGTTCGTCAGAGCAGAAGCCATGAAAATATTTGTATAATAGACAGAAGGAAGCCGCATCCCGCCGGTGAGAAAGTGGCTAGAGTCGAGCCACCAAGTCGGTACCTATCACATTACTGATTCTTCTTTGGAGCCTGTCGAAAACACTGAGATGAACAGCGAGGGCGACTAACCATATATGATAGCAGTATTCCATGCACGGACGGATTTGTCTATGTACAGGATGGATTCAGGCGGAAAAACATCCTGGCCCGACACAATGATCCAACCTTCCTAACAGTGGATTTCGCTATTGACTCAATGTAATGGTTCCACTTGAGATCGGAAGAGAGGGTAAGGCTGACGAGGCGGAGTATATTACTCTCAGGGAGGTTCGCTTAGTCTATGCTTATGGGAGGCAGGAGAGGTTGCATGTGATGATTGACAGACAGCAGCTTCGTCTTAGACGCATTGATATTTACAAGCCACTTTTTCCCTATTCCACCACTGAGTGTAGATCCCTCTCAACATCAGCAGCGAGGCTTTGTTTGTCCGCCTCGCCGGACTTCTTACTGGTGCTGGGGTGAATTGTGGAGTTATCTGCGAAGATGCCTACTCTAGGAGATCATTTATGAAAACCGGGAACGGCGTCGGGCTTAGGATAGTGCCCTGAGGGACACTAGCGTTTGTACAGTAAGATGTGAAGGCATGCCCACTTAATACGACCTTCATTAAGCGGTTAGATTGAACCAGATCAAGCAAACGTCCGGTGATAACCCCGTAGCTTGCGTAGAAGGCCAGCGAGCCAAACCCTATCAAAAGGCTTGGAGATGTCCAGGGCAACAGTGCGAGACTTGCCGGACTTATCAAGGGTCTGGTATATGTACACTGTGATAGTCGTTAGCATATTCGCCGTGAAACTGGCGAAAAATAATTACACTATAACGTTTTAACCTTTAATGTGTGCAATTCATATTAATAAAATAAACGTTTTTCGATTATTATTATTATTATAAAAATGAATTTTGCTTTTTTTCTAAATTTATTAGTGGTCCGCCATATCTAAAATTACACATTTAATAGTACATGAAGTTCAAAGAGTTGGCGTCCGCTGCTCTAGACCCGAGGTCTCGCTGAGAGAATATCCGTTCATTGCGATAGGTGAAAATTCTGAAGACAAAAGAAGGGTGTTTTTAAGCTACCTAAGAGATCGATTTCCATATCAAGAGAATAAAATATCTTTGACTCTAAAAGACGTATTTAGGAAGAAAAAATAATAATGGCATTGAAAATTGCTTCAGTCTGTGTTTTTTTTGTTTTTGTTTTTTTCGGATAGGAAAATAACAAATCGCAATTAGCATGAAAGGAAGAAAATATTTTTTTTAAAAAGTGGGGGATTCAAATGGTTCCAGGAAGCGAAGACGTTATCGGTCGAAGCCAATCAAAAATCAATCAAATAATGTATGGATTGAATTTGTATGCGATTTGCATAAGCTCAGAGGGATAAGAAGCAAGCGGCTTTACATGTCACTTTTGCAGTCGAGGAGAATTCGAATGAGATCAAGTGATATAGGATGGGGAAACTGATGAGTATTTCATTTCGATCAGGCATTTTTTTAATTTTTAATTAGATAGATAGATAGATAGATAGATAGATAGATAGATAGATAGATAGATAGATATGAGCAGCATAAGATATATATATATATGAAGAGACTGAGATAGATAGATAGATAGATAGATAGATAGATAGATAGATAGATATGAGCAGCATAAGATACATATATATGAAGAGACTGAGATAGATAGATAGATAGATAGATAGATATGAGCAGCATAAGATAGATATATATATGAAGAGACTGAGATAGATAGATAGATAGATAGATAGATAGATATGAGCAGCATAAGATAGATATATATGAAGAGACTGAGATAGATAGATAGATAGATAGATAGATAGATAGATAGATAGATAGATATGAGCAGCATAAGATAGATATATGTGAAGAGATAGATAGATAGATAGATAGATAGTTAGATATGAACAGCCTAAGATATATATATATATATATATATATATATGTAGAGACTGAGATAGATAGAGAGAGAGATAGAGATAGATATGAAGAGACTGAGATAGATAGATAGATAGATAGATAGATAGATAGATAGATAGATAGATAGATAATGTACAATAAAAACACGAATCTACTCTGACAGAATGATGAAGTAGGGAACATGCAGAACGTTCCTTACAAATTTAACTTTTCTCAATTTAGTTTCATCCGACATTTTATTGGGAGACTTGTATTTGAAATCTCTTTTGCTTTCATTGGTTTTGCAAACGTCACGTGTATATCTCATTGATTCCCATGTGTCGCTTTTTTATTTTTTATTTTTTTTTAATTTTAACCTCATTTTGTTGGCAGGGAAGTTAACATCTTCTGCGACTGCCAACTTAAAAATTGGCAACTTATCATTTAACACTTTGTAAATGCCTCGAATTGCGTTACAAGATTTTACCATTTACAGAGGACTTCTCAAAGAAAAATTATTTTAAAACTTCAGGAATGAGGACTATTAGTCTTTTTCTATATTTCTGAGATGAGGTAGTATGTACACTATTTACATTATTCGGACTATTGTCCTCATCTTTGTTGCCATTTGTACGACGTTTAATAATAGATCATTCTATTTGTCTATATTTCTGAAATGAGGTAGCATTTGCAGTATTTACATTATTCAGGCTATTGTCCTTATCTTGGTTGCCATTTGTACGACGTTTAATAATAGATCATTCTATTTGTCTATATTTCTGAAATGAGGTAGTATTTACACTATTTACATTATTCGGACTATTGTCCTCATCTTGGTTGCCATTTGTACGACGTTTAATAATAGATCATTCTATTTGTTTATATTTCTGAGATGAGGTTGTATTTACACTATTTACATTATTTGGACTATTGTCCTCGTCTTGGTTGCCATTTGTACGACGTTTAATAATAGATCATTCTATTTGTCTATATTTATGAGACTAGGTACTATTTACACTATTTACATTATTCGGACTATTTTCCTCGTCTTGGTTGGCATTTGTACGACGTTTAATAATAGATCATTCTATTTGTCTATATTTCTGAGATGAGGTAGTATTTACACTATTTACATTATTCGGACTATTGTCCTCATCTTGGTTGCCATTTGTACGACGTTTAATAATAGATCATTCTATTTGTCTATATTTCTGAGATGAGGTAGTATTTACACTATTTACGTTATTCGGACTATTGCCCTCATCTTGCTTGCCATTTGTACGACGTTCCGGCCGTTGTACGCTCCGGCCTTCTTCAGCTGCTAGGAATTTCGAATCGAACTTTTTATTACAATCACTGGGATATATCATTCTCATTCCTTGTCTAGAACATCTTCTGGTAGCCACGAGTTATTTCCCCCTAACCCTGTAATTCAGTTGATCTTGTCCTTAAGGACACTTGGCCCAGTGGATATAGACGTTGTTTTTTTCCTTGTGACTTGACCCAAACAGTTGTGAGTTCAATACCAGGCTACAGCAGTGGTGAACAAGTAACTTACAGGGTTAGAGGGAGATTTGGCAAGGAATGAAGTTCATATACCCCAATGAATGTAATAAAGGGTTCGGTTCGAAATTTCTAGCACCTGAAGAAGACCGAAGCGTCTAACGGCCGAAACTTCGTACATTTACGTCGTACAAAATTAAGGACAATAGTCCGGATAATGTAAATATTGATTCAGATTGTCTTCAGTTACTTGTTATCATAATTGGAGTAGATAGACTAAACTATCGCCCGGTTCACACTCCACCCTCGTCTTTCGAACAGCTGAAGGGGCTCATCCCTTGTTCCCTGTTTAGGATGTGGTTTCCGGCTTTCTCTTTTCCAATCTTTTCACTCTTACGTAGCCCCCTCCACATCAGTGGCGTTACCACCATGCTCCGGGTGATATGATTAAAAAACAAAAACTTTTGTATATTGTATTGTTTCTGATTCAGTATTCATCAGGTATATCTCCATAAGGTTAACTTACAAGTATTTCCAAACTGAACACTTTACTTAATCTACAGGCGATAGAATATTCTCGTTCCAGTTCACGTGTCTATAGATATCTCGTCTAGTTCTTATTTTTAGTACTGCTCTGCTATGCAGTTTGAAGGTCGTAGAGCACAAAAGCCGAAACCATTGTGATAACGTCAAAAAGGATGAGGACAATAACTCGAATATAAAGATCAGATTTAAAAGAAAAACACCTAAACACTTTGAAGCTCAATAAATAATCGTCCTGGATATGGCGATGAAATGCATCTGGCAGCAAAGCATCTGATTTCGAAGTTTGTGGATTGCTTGGATTTTTATTATAAATATGCATTTTTATAAATTCATCGTGTTTTGCAATAGCTGGGAGCCTGACAATTGCCGCTTCTCTGGTACAGTGTGAACCTGAGAACAACAGGAATTAAAATGTGTTTCCATACTCCTTAAAACCTCCCGATCAGAGTCCTTAATGCCGGATGAAGCTTATCGTCATTCTAGGACACAGATATATCCAAATGTGTATGCATGTTTGAGACACCTTGTTATGCAAATAAATAAAGAAAAAAACATAGAATTTTATTTATTAACCATAATAGCATCGGCTTTATCTGGTTTCCAAGAATTTATTTCTTGAAAAGATGGTCGCTTCCTCTATGATGATGACGTTGATGACTAAGCAGACCGGGTCTAACCTAAAAAAATCGATGCCATGGCTTGCATGGTAATGGTGAGATCGGTATTTATTTTGCCTAACCTTTCTCTAGTGTCGTCTGACTTTTATTTCTCTTCTGGTGGCGTCGAAGGTTTTACTTCTGATGCTCACAAAACACTGAAAAGTGGTAATGTACCGGGGCTTGTGTTTTAAACAATTTAGACTCAAGTCAAGTGGCTTTCAGTGTAGTTTTCAGACGGTCCTTGTATCTTCGAAGAAGGTAAAACCGTGATATTGTCCTTGTAGTGAGCTCAACTCAACCGGCAGGTGGTACAATCCCGGGCTTGTGTTTCAAACGATTCAAGTGACTTTCAGTGTAATTTTCCGATGATCCTTGTATTTTCGAAGAGAGTAAACCCGTGATATTTTCCCTGTAGTGAGCTCAACTCAACCGGGGCTTGTGTTTCAAACGATTTAGGCTCAAGTGGCTTCGGTGTTTTTTCAGACGGTCCTTGTATCTTCGAAGATGGCTAACCCGTGATATTTTCCCAACTGTTTACCGTTAAAATAGTTAGATGTAACATCACCTCTAATAGCATCTTTTCTCGCATTTCCCCCTTGTGGAACTCCCAAATTTAAAATTTCTCTCTCTTAGCCGTTTCCATTGGCTCTTCCCTATCTGTATTTTCTCATTTATTTTTCTCTTCAGTTTCTATTTCTTCTGTATTTTTCCTTTTTCTCTTTTTTTCTTTTCTTGATTTCTCACCTTTTGTTCTCTCTTCTTTTCTCTGTCTTTTTAAAAAATATTTTTTTATTTCGTATAGAAATAAATTAAAAGAATTAAGGGAAGTGTTCTTAAAATATTTTGGGGGGATAAAAATAGTTTATTATTACAATCATTGTTAAATACCCGATGAAACATTGTTCTTTCAATGTCGAAACAAAATGTACAATTTTGTAGTAGTTTGTAGTTTTTCACATGTCATAAAGTAATAATTAATAATAAATTTTGATTGCTCTCTCTTTATAGTGAGCTCTGATTTAAAATAATGTTCTGAACCTTGTAATTATTTTCTTCGCCCTAATTCATTTGGATATTTGATGATTCGTGATTTAATGAAACAGGCTTCAGGTGTAGAGGCTTATCCCTTGTTCCCTGTTTATGATGTGGTTTCCGGCTTTCTCTTTTCCAATCTTTTCACTCTTTTCTTTCTTTTTTTTTTTCTCAATTGGAGTAGATAGACTAAACTATCGCCCGGTTTACACTCCACCCACGTCTATTGAACAGGTGTAGAGGCTCATCTCTTATTCCCTGTTTAGGATGTGGTTCCCGGCTTTCTCTTTTCTAATCTTTTCATTCTTACGTAGCCCCCTGCGCTTCAATAGCATTACCGCCTTGCTTGGGGGTGATATGATTAAAAAAAAAATTTAGATGACAAATTATGCTTTCATTACAAATGAGCTCTCTAGAAAAGAAAAATTTAAAAATAGTTACTACTTCTGCAATTTACGCATTACTCTTTAGTAATGAATTGAGTTCTTCCGGTCACTGGTGTGTTAATACACTGCATATACATAACACTATTTTAGCCTGGCCGGACGGAAGTAATTAAATTAGCGGTCATATTAATTGTTGCAAATAAGACGGAAGAAATTGTGTTGGTCCGTATTATTAATTTTTATAAATCGAAAAGGACCAACCATAAAAAAAGAAGTTGTTTGTTCCGATATGAACGACGGTAATAAAATGTATTATGGGCAGAGGAAGATAAGGGGTCGCAAAACACAAAGCCGAGAGATATGAACGAAGTTATATTTTGTGGGTGTGTTATAGAGAGACAGCCGAGTTAAAGGTGGTTATTGTTGACAATTGGAAATAGTTTGACTGTGAAAAATACCATTGAAGCCTGAGTTACACCGCAGATAAAAGAAATTCTTTTTTTAAAACAAAACATAGTTTTGAATTCAGAAAGAATTGTCCAAAATAAAAGGAAATATTTGATGAGAGCAAAAGGTTAAATTTCATGAGAATAAAATAAAATTTAAATTTAGTTGAACTATACACTTAAATGCCAATTTCTTTTTTTTCTTTTTTTTGTCATTAAAAGAAAAAGCCGTCACCAACCAAGAAGCTGTTTCATTGGTTGAACCGGAGGAAAAGAACAGAGAAAAAGACGGCGAGAGTGATTTCATTCACCAGAGATTAGATTGCATGTTCGTTATCCTCACACTAGTGAATTTGAGACAAGCATAAATACGGGGCCCCGAGGAGGCCACGGACAGTAGGAGTTGCGCCGAGCTGACAAGACAAAATCACCACCACCCCCACTACCCAACATGCGCACAAGCCTCGGCAGTTTCAGTAAAGCTTCGGTGAAATGAACAAAGACATTTTTGAATCGTCACAAACTTGAAAACTCCGATTGGAGTGAACTGACGTTACCAACCAAAAACTCTAGTTAATGTTAAAATAAGTAATTCTCTTGGACGAAAACTTCCAAACTGTCGTCGGCTAAGTAGGGATAAGGAATTGGCGATTGTTATATTCTATTTTGTGTGTGTGTGTGTGTGTGTGTGTGTGTGTGTGTGTGTGTGTGTGTGTGTGTGTGTGTGTGTGTGTTTTGTTTTTTGTATGTATATAAAGACTTTCCCGCAAATTATTCGGGCGTCATTGGATTTATATTTGATGCTGTTTTCATTAATTCCAATGTGCGCGCGTCCAGTCTGGTTCAAATTGGTGAAGAGTCAGATGGCAAGATTTCAGCATGATTTCCTTAAGATCAAAATTCACAATATGGGCGGGGAAGAACCCCGTTGTAATAGTCGACTTGAAGACCAACCGCTGAACCGAAGCCATCAACGACCAGGTGGCGAGCGTGCGTTCACATATATATAACACGCTAAAATGTCTTACTCTCTCAGTCATGTGCCGATAGCTTAGGGATTAGACACTCTGACTGACACCAAATCTGTTGAGTCTAGTTCCCAGCTGGAAGCAAACTGATGTCTTGCCACACGGATGAGCTGTGATACAGCGAAACAGGCTTGTATGTGGATGACTAATAATATATATATAATTAATTTTTTATTTAAAATTTATTTAATTTACATTTCGGCACATTTATTTACATTTCTGTTTCGATATTTACCTCGTCATCAGGTAATGTTGAATAATTGTGGTGAAAATGATTTGAATGTAGAAAGCAATACGTTTGTTATTTCAAGAGTTAAAAATGAAAGAAAAGACAGAACGTTTTTTTAGATTTTATGTGTGTGTTTAATTTAACGAATCAGAATGAAGTTCGACTTTTAAATTTGAAAATATAAATTATATGTTGTGAGTACGAGTTTTTTTTTGTTTTTTTTTTAAGCTTAACGAGAAAGTGTCATCTTCTTCATTTAGTGTCGAACTTAATTCTAATTAGTTAAATTAAACACACACCTAAATTATACATTTTTTTCTGTCTTCCCCCTCCATATTTAACTCTTTAAATAACAAACTTATTGTTTTTGTTATAGTGCTCTCCTACGAGGAATGAACTATTCCTCTTGCTATATATAAATTACTAGCGTGACTTCTAGAGAGTAGTTAGTAAGAGCAGTTAAAGAGCGGTCAAGTAGAGCAGTTAACGGGAGAAATTAACGACAGATACTAGTCAGGCAGCGTAATAATACCTTCGGACATACATAAAATTTTATTAAGGGAAGAGGGGAAAAAACGGACAGGGTTCAGCGAGACGATTGACAATACACTTCAATTTTTAAAGATCAAATTTGACTGGAAAGCAAGAAGCTGGAAGAGAGATCTACAAGCAAGAAATGTGAGAGAAGAAACTGTTAGCATAGAACTTACGGTAACATTTAGGCATTCAATTGTAAAATGATGAAACCTTGCCAGAGAAGTAAGAAGCAGGAAGAGAGTTCCACAAGCGAGAGGGAGGAAAATGCTTGCGCAGAACAGAAAATATAGTGTATGATTTAACTTTTTAATTCTCTCTTCTCTTGGCAATAATGCACTTAATATTGTGTTTGCATGGCGTATATTTAACACCGTATCAACTCTTAAATACATAGTAATCAGTATTAAAAAAAAGGAGTCCAAAATACCAACTGTAAGTTGGTGATATCAAAAATCAAACAAGTGCAGAAATTTAAACACCTGGGAAGTGTTCAAACGGAAAGTGCGACACGGAGATTCGAAGGCATGAACAAGAATGCATTGGAGAAGCTGGGTAGAGTATTAAGAGAAATGAAAATTTTGCTGGAAACAAAGAAGAAAGCACTGGATTGTTATGTGATATTTGTCCTTCAATATGTCAGCGAATGCCGGGCAATAACATTAAAGTTAAGGAAAAACTTCAAACAACCGAAAGTGGTTCTACAGAAGGATGTTGAGGATACGATACTGAGCAATGACAAGGTTTTAAAGAAGATGGACACACACAAAAAATAATAAACATCAGGAACAGACAGTTGAAGTTTTTGGGACATGTAATGGGTAAGGGATGTGCGTTGTGGTACAGTGGATATCGACTCGGAACGAGAAACCGGGGAGCCGAGTTCGAATTCCAGTTGAATCCATTGTATTCACTTACGCGCAAATACCCTTGGGAAAGGTATTAATCCGTCTCTTCCTTCCAGTTATGGGTTAAATAGCAGGACAGATTGGGTTCTATAGCCTTGGTCGGCAACCCATCTACCGCAGAAAGCAATGGCAACCTACTGCGGGATAATCTTCTGCTCAGTCAGTCATGTCTCTTTCGAGACATGATCGCCCAAAGCGTTTATCACGTATGGCTCTTAACTGACTGAATATAATAGTTGAAAACATGATTAAGGCTTCTACTGGGCATAAAGTGGGGGATCAGTTTTATATTGTTATGAAGTAATAAACTGATCTCTAATTTATTACTACTTATTAATAAAATACATTTCTTTCCACTCTAGCTATGAGTCAAATAACAGGACAGATTGGGTTCTTTAGCCTTGGTCGGCAAACAGTCTACCGCAGAAAGCAATGGCAACCTACTGCGGGATAATCCTCTGCCCAGTCAGTCATGTCTCTTTCAAGACAGGATCGCCCAAGCGTGTATCACGTATGGCACTTGACTGACTGAATGAATGGGTAAGTGCGTAAGTGAATTCCTGTTGAATTCCTTGCACTCACTTACGCACAAATACTCTTGGGAAAGGTATTAATCCGACTCCTCCCTCCAGTTATGGGTTAAGTAATCGGACAGATTGGATTCTATAGCATTGGTTGGCAACAAGTTTACTGAAGAAAGCAATGGTAACCTACTGCGGGATAATCTTCTACCCAGTCAGTCATGTCTCTTTCAAGACATGATCGCCCAAAGCGTGTATCACGTTTGGCACTTAACTGACTGAATAAGGAAGGAGAGCTTGGAGAATATGATGCTCACGAGACGGATAAAGGGAAAGAGAAACAAGGGTAAGCAACGCATGACATACCTGAGGGACTTGAGCAGATGGATTTGTTGAGCCTGAATTGAGTGGGATGACAGAAGAAGGGGTATTAAGAGCGACCAGGGATAGGAAAATTTTGAGAGCCATGATCGCCTACGTCCTGAAGAAACATGGCAGATAGAAGAATGTCGAAATTTAAATTGCCTGGTTGGAGGAAGGAACTTTGAAGTTCATAAAAATTTTATTCTGCTTAAAATTTTCATTTTACTTTCCCAATTGAATATTGAATTGAATTTATGCCTAAAAAAAAAAACTGGTATGAACACAACAAAAATTAAATAAAAATTCTAATCGCAATATCTTCTCAGTTATTTTAATAAAACCTGCATAAAAGAGTGATTGTTGCCTAAATTATACAATTATATTATAATGTAATCGGTCCTATGTCACCGATGTGACAATCCTGCACATATATAGATGTACCATCCGCCCATGCATTGAATACTGTTGCCATATCTGGTCGGGTGTTCCTACTATCCACCTAGGGGTATTTGACAAAATCCAACGGAGAATCAGTAATGTGATCGAAGCCGATCAGATACACTCACTTTCTCACCAGCGCAATGTCGCTTCCTTGTGTTTCTTCTACAAATACTTTCATGGCTTCTGCTCAGATGAACTTAGCTCTCTAGTGCCGCCTATGCATGAATTTCCTCGAGCAACAAGATTAGCAACTAGGTCCCACCCTTTTATTGTGAAACCATTAAAATGTAAACACAAATTCTACTCCAGCAGCTTCTTTTCTCGCAATTCCCGCCTGTGGAATTCCCTTCCATTTTCTTGCTTTCCCGACAGCTATAATCTCAAAGAATTTAAATATAACGTCAATAGTCATCTTCTATCTCACTAACCTGCATCCTCTCTCTCATGCTCCCTTCTCCGTCCACTCCACTCTCATCAGTATTTTTATCCTCCTTTTACCCACTTCCTGACACCCCCCATAACCTGTCACTCTTTCTCATAACTTTCTTCTTATGTAACCACCTGCAAAACAGTGGCAGTAAAATGCCTTGCTTGGGGCGATATGATTATAAAAAAAAATTCCTATACTATTATAATGTGGATATAAAGTGGGGGATCAATTCTATATTTAAATCAGTATATAAACTGATCCCTCACTTTATAGCCACAGTCATACTTCTCTTACCCACTTTCTGACACTCTCTATAACCTGTCACTCTTTCTCATAACTTTCTTTTTATCAATTAACTAGATTAATGTAGATTAACTGTCTCTTCTACAAATGCTTTCACGGCTTAGCTCACTGGTGCCCCCGATGTATGAATTTACTTGAGCCACAAGATTAGCAACTAGGTCCAACCTTTTTATTGTGAAACCAATAAAATGTAAACACAAATTCTACTCCATCAGCTTCTTTTCTCGCATTTCTTGCCTGTCGAATTCTCTTCCATTTACTTGCTTCCCCGACAGCTACAATCTTCAATAATTTATATGTAAAGTCAATAGTCATCTCCTATCAATCTTCAATAATTTATATGTAAAGTCAATAGTCATCTCCTATCAATCTCCAAGAATTTAAATGTAAAGTCAATAGTCATCTCCTATCAATCTTCAAGAATTTATATGTAAAGTCAATAGTCATCTCCTATCAATCTTCAATAATTTATATGTAAAGTCAATAGTCATCTCCTATCAATCTCCAAGAATTTAAATGTAAAGTCAATAGTCATCTCCTATCAATCTCCAAGAATTTAAATGTAAAGTCAATAGTCATCTCCTATCAATCTCCAAGAATTTATATGTAAAGTCAATAGTCATCTCCTATCAATCTTCAATAATTTATATGTAAAGTCAATAGTCATCTCCTATCAATCTTCAATAATTTATATGTAAAGTCAATAGTCATCTCCTATCAATCTCCAAGAATTTAAATGTAAAGTCAATAGTCATCTCCTATCAATCTCCAAGAATTTAAATGTAAAGTCAATAGTCATCTCCTATCAATCTCCAAGAATTTAAATGTAAAGTCAATAGTCATCTCCTATCAATCTTCAAGAATTTATATGTAAAGTCAATAGTCATCTCCTATCAATCTCCAAGAATTTAAATGTAAAGTCAATAGTCATCTCCTATCTCACTGACTTGCATCCTCTCTCTCATGTTCTTTTCTCCGTCCACATGTTTTGTCTTTGTCTATGAGTGCATCAAATTTGATTAAAATCGGACTACTCCTTCTATAACCCGATTTTTTCGATTATTGATTTTCGATATTTATCAGGGGTACCTCGACACAAAACCTAGCTAAGAACACTCGCAGACGCTTATAGTACAACTGTGTAAATTTTCAAGAAAATCGGTTCAGCCGTTTCGGAGTCTATAGGTAACGGACACACACACAGACACACACACACACAGACAAAGTTCTATTTATAAATAGGTTTAGATATATATATATATATACATATATATATACATGTGTATACGTGTGTGTGTGTGTGTGTGTGTGTGTGTGTGTGTGTGTGTGTGTGTGTGTGTGTTAGCAGCTTGGCTGCAGTCGTTCTCTCACCAGCGTGACGTGGCTTCCCTGTGCCTTTTCTACAAATACTTTCACGGCTTCTGCTCAAATTAACTTACCGATGTTCCTTATGTGTACATTTACACGAGCTACTAGACTAGCAACTAGGCCCCGACCTTTTAGTGTGAAACCGATAAAATGTAACCACATTTTCTACTCAAACAACTTCTTTTCACGCACTTCCTGCATGTGCAATTCCTTTCCGTATACTTGCTTCCCTGACAGCTACAATATCCAGGAATGTAAGGTCAATAGACAACTCCTATCTCACTACCTCGCATCCATTCTCTCATGCTCTTTTCTCCATCCACTCCACCCCCATTACGCCGGTATTCTCATCAGTCTATTACCCTCCTCCTGACATCCTCTAAGACCTACCCCTCTTTCTCATCACTTTTCCCTTTGTAACCTCCTGCTGCGAACAGTTTCAGTAAAATTTACTTTCTTAGGGTGAAATGATAATATATATATATATATATATATATTGTATCGAGTCAGCAAATAATTTTCTAAACATATACTGTTAAATATTAGAGACAATGAATGTCTATTTTGTTTAATCATGAGCCGTTCTAAACGTCGTATTTTGGCTTTAATTTCAGTTGAAAATAAAGAAAAAATTTCTGCAACATTTGGATAATTTTTTATTAATTTGGTTCTAAGCTTTCGGCTCACATGAGCCATCTTCAGAGAGGTTATTAAGACGGTAATACAATAACATCCACTATCACCGACGATTTTATTTTGTGTTGACTTAAAACTCCGCTAGGCAACGGCAATAGTTACCAAAAATAACAAAAGCAGTTCGCAAATCTGTGACGTCATAGAACCGCATTGTCAACAGATTCAGAGTGGACCTGCGAACAAAGGTTATTAAGAGAATGTTCCACGCTCCGCAAACCTCCAATATTTTGATCAAAGTCCTTGCTACTGGATATAATTTATCGTCATACCGACTCCTAACATTCAAGTGGCAACTAAGCGTTAAAGATTATGAGAAGACTTTAAGTCACTGATGCCTCCTCAACAGGTGTTTACCCGTGCAACCAGACTGGCAACTGGGTCCCACCCATTCACAGTCAGGTTAGCCAAATGCAGACGACAATTCTACTCCTGCAGCTTCCTCTCTCGCACTTCCCGCCTGTGGAACTCACTCCCGTATTCTTGCTTTCCTGACGGCTACGACCTCCAGAAATTTAAATGCAAAGTTAATACTCATCTACTAACCACTGGACTCTAGCTCTCTCCCCTCCCCTGTATAATCTTCACTTTCTCTCCGCCCATGTATCTGTCATTGCACCTGCTTTCTCAGCTTTCTATTGTTCCTTTCTAACTAGCATGTACTCCTCACTCTTTTCTAATTAATCTTTTTACATTTATGTAACCCCCTGCACATCAGTGGCGTTTCCGCCTTGCTCGGGGTGAAATGATTTTGACTGGAAAAGAGTAAACTAGAAGAATGTTCTACATGTTTGGTAATAAATGCTGAATGTTTCCTTATAAAGAAACGCACAATCTCACCATTACTCTTAGAGAAGATACTATTATTTATTTATCACGAAAATATTCTGCTTAAATTTCTCATCATGCATCACGTTCTCTGTTTATCGCTTTCAGAGCACATCCAAGATTTTTAAACATGCGTGTGAATATTTCCCACCTTCTGAATTAGTATTCTCAGGGTCATGGCAGAAAAACATGGCTTCATTTTCTTTCCCACCGTTTGCTAAGTTATTATGTACCGCTATATACACATTACAATGAATACTAATAGAGAGCAACACGTAAGCCTTAAAAATTCCGTGTTTCATGAGGGATTATCATCCCTATATTGGATGGCCTCGACTTTCGCAAAATTGGATTTCCACAATGGATATTCAATACGAGAATTGTCATGTTTTTTCCCCAAGAGTGCCCGACGTGTTTGGTCAACTTGGATGCTAATTGTTTCTCAGTGTGTCCATCATTTTGTTTCTTATCAACCAGTAGAGGAAAAGGGTTTGCGTTCAGAGTGAAAAAGCGTGAAATTTGCTGAAAGAGAAAAACAAAAGCATGAAGAAAATCCGATAAAATGAAAAAGTGAAAAATCAAGAAAGTAAGAAATATGAAAAAATTAAAAAGAATGAAAGACAGAGAGAATTAAATAAATATATGCCCAAAAACTGGTAAAAAGAGAAATATTCTAAAACGAAAAAAGAAAAGAAGAAATGAATGACATGCCAGAATGAAAGAAAGAACGAAATTTCATGAAAAGGAAATGGAAATATGCCAAAATCAAAGAAAAAATGAAAGAACGATATGGCCGAATAAAAGACAAAAAAATTTACAAGGGAAAACGACAGGAAATGGAAATATGCCAAAATTAAATAAAGAAAGAAAGAAAGAAATAATGGACAAATAATAAAGTGATATGACACAATAAAAAAAGGAAGAAAAGTTCTATATGAAAATACGAAAGAAAGAAACAGAAAAAAAGAAACGAAGAAAGAATGAATGAATGAATGTTTTGCCAAAATAGAAAATATCGGCCTATATGACAAAATGAAAGAAAGAAACAGAAAAAGAAAGAAACGAAGAAAGAATGAATGAATGAATGTTATGCCAAAATAGAAAATATCGGCCTATATGACGAAATGAAAGAAAGAAACAGAAAAAGAAAGAAACGAAGAAAGAGTGAATGAATGAATGTTATGCCAAAATAGAAAATATCGGTCTATATGACAAAATGAAAGAAAGAAACAGAAAAAAAAAGAAACGAAGAATGAATGAATGAATGTTATGCCAAAATAGAAAATATCGGCCTATATGACGAAATGAAAGAAAGAAACAGAAAAAGAAAGAAACGAAGAAAGAGTGAATGAATGAATGTTATGCCAAAATAGAAAATATCGGTCTATATGACAAAATGAAAGAAAGAAACAGAAAAAAAAAGAAACGAAGAATGAATGAATGAATGTTATGCCAAAATAGAAAATATCGGCCTATATGACGAAATGAAAGAAAGAAACAGAAAAAGAAAGAAACGAAGAAAGAGTGAATGAATGAATGTTATGCCAAAATAGAAAATATCGGTCTATATGACAAAATGAAAGAAAGAAACAGAAAAAAAAAGAAACGAAGAATGAATGAATGAATGTTATGCCAAAATAGAAAATATCGGCCTATATGACGAAATGAAAGAAAGAAACAGAAAAAGAAAGAAACGAAGAAAGAGTGAATGAATGAATGTTATGCCAAAATAGAAAATATCGGTCTATATGACAAAATGAAAGAAAGAAACAGAAAAAAAAAGAAACGAAGAATGAATGAATGAATGTTATGCCAAAATAGAAAATATCGGCCTATATGACAAAATGAAAGAAAGAAACAGAAAAAGAAAGAAACGAAGAAAGAGTGAATGAATGTTATGCCAAAATAGAAAATATCGGCCTATATGACAAAATGAAAGAAAGAAACAGAAAAAAAAAGAAACGATAAAGAATGAATGAATGAATGTTATGCCAAAATAGAAAATATCGGCCTATCTGACAAAATGAAAGAAAGAAACAGAAAAAGAAAGAAACGAAGAAAAAATGAATGAATGAATGTTATGCCAAAATAGAAAATATCGGTCTATATGACGAAATGAAAGAAAGAAACAGAAAAAGAAAGAAACGAAGAAAGAGTGAATGAATGAATGTTATGCCAAAATAGAAAATATCGGTCTATATGACAAAATGAAAGAAAGAAACAGAAAAAGAAAGAAACGAAGAATGAATGAATGAATGTTATGCCAAAATAGAAAATATCGGCCTATATGACAAAATGAAAGAAAGAAACAGAAAAAGAAAGAAACGAAGAAAAAATGAATGAATGAATGTTATGCCAAAATAGAAAATATCGGTCTATATGACGAAATGAAAGAAAGAAACAGAAAAAGAAAGAAACGAAGAAAGAGTGAATGAATGAATGTTATGCCAAAATAGAAAATATCGGTCTATATGACAAAATGAAAGAAAGAAACAGAAAAAGAAAGAAACGAAGAATGAATGAATGAATGTTATGCCAAAATAGAAATTATCGGTCTATATGACAAAATGAAAGAAAGAAACAGAAAAAAAGAAACGAAGAATGAATGAATGAATGTTGTACCAAAATAGAAAATATCGGCTTATCTGACAAAATGAAAGAAAGAAACAGAAAAAGAAAGAAACGAAGAAAGAGTGAATGAATGAATGTTATGCCAAAATAGAAAATATCGGTCTATATGACAAAATGAAAGAAAGAAACAGAAAAAAAAAAGAAACGAAGAATGAATGAATGAATGTTATGCCAAAATAGAAAATATCGGCCTATATGACAAAATGAAAGAAAGAAACAGAAAAAGAAAGAAACGAAGAAAGAGTGAATGAATGTTATGCCAAAATAGAAAATATCGGCCTATATGACAAAATGAAAGAAAGAAACAGAAAAAGAAAGAAACGAAGAAAGAATGAGTGAATGAATGTTGTGCCAAAATAGAAAATATCGGCCTATATGACAAAATGAAAGAAAGAAACAAGAAAAAGGAAGTAAGGAAGAAAGAATGAATGAATGAATGAATGTTATGCCAAAATAGAAAATATTGGTCTGTATGATAGATCGAAAATAAGAAAGAAAGAAAAAATGAAAGGAAAAAAAGGAGGTTATGTCAGAAAGAATAGAAAAAGAGAAAAATTTTTCAAGCAATACGAAAGAGAAACATAAACAAATAAGGAAAGAATGATATTCCAAAATGAAAGAAAAAAGTCGAAAAGTAGGATTATATCATAAAATCATCAGAAAGAAGAAATGAAAGAAAAAAGAAAAAAAAATACATACCGAAAGAAAAAGAACTGAAAAATGTAAATCTATAAATCAAAATGAAACAACCAAAAAAAATATTAATGAAATTAAGTAAAAATACAGAAAAAAAGAATTAAAAACATGTAAAACGAAAGAAAGAACGAAAGAAAATGAAAAAGAACGAAAATAAGAATGAAAGAAAACTGCAAAAATTAAAGAAATAATAATATGGACAAAAGAAATTATTTGGAAGATGAAGAAAAAGAAAGAAAATAAAAGAAATTCTGATAAATAAGTGAAATATAAAAGAAACGGTAAACACATAAAAAACGAAAATGTGATAAAGACTAAATGAATAATTAATATTATATAAAAAGAAAACACACCTGAAAATTTGAAAGAGGAGAATGAAGGAAAGATGGTGTAAATTAAAAAGAAATTCGAAGTGGAATGTAGAAATGAAAAAAATTATAATTTAATAAAGAAAATACTTCAATCTATTCATTTGAATGAAAAAGTCGAAGTTTGCATTGAAATGTCCATAAAATAAAAAATAAATAACTATTTCGAGCCGTACTTCCGTTTGGGCATGCGCACATCGAGACACTAAATTGCGTGTAGGTTTTACTTATTAGCGCTGACCGGATGTACAACACGCACAGTTGAGAAAATTTAGAGCGAAAAAAAAAAGGGGAAAAGATGAAAACCAAACTCAGGAAAACGAAAATCCCGGCTTAGGAAAGCAACCCTTCTCTCACCACGTTGACATAAAACCGATGACCAATGTCCGTCAAGAAAAAGGCTTGATTAGGCAGTAAGACGAGAAAATCAAAGAAAGATTGACAACATGACTTTTTCTTTTTCGCCTCCGTCTACCATGTTTCAATTTATCGAACTGTAAAGCCAGCTGCTTATAAGAACGTCGGATTAATGAGTAAAGAAGATAGGATAGTGTTTGCCTGAAATAGTGGATGTGCGATGGAGGTACTGTGGTTTTTGTTGATTTGAAACAAGCATGAGATAGCCAGGAAGATTTCTGGTGGATTATCCTGAACAATGGCTTTATGGTTTTGCGTTTCAATGTCAGGGGTTTACTTATTGTTGCTTAATCTGGTAATTCTCTGAAACGGAACAAATATATACTAGGATATGGCTATATTTTTATTATTTTTTTTTTATAAGCGTTTCACCCCGAGCAAGGCATGTCATGCTACTACTGCGCAGGGGGCTACGTAGAGTGGAGAAAGGCTGATTAAATATAGGAAATGTCGGAGGGTGGGTGATAGGCGGGTAAGAATACCGAGAATGAGGGTTGGGTAGATGAGAGTGTTCTGAGAATAATTGGGAGTTAGTGTGATAGGAGGTGTCTATTGACCCTACATTTAAACACCTGGAGATTGTAACTGTCGGGAAAGCAGACTTGTGGAAGGGAGTTCCACAGGCGGGAAGCGCGAGAAAAGAAGCTGTTGGAGTAGAATTTACGGTTACATCTTATTTGTTTAACTGTGAAAGGGTGGGACCTAGTTGCTAATCTAGTATCTCGTGTAAATTCGTGCTTAGGCGGCACCAGTGGTCTAAGCTCATCGGAGCAGTAGCCATGAAAGTACTTGTAGAAGAGGCACAGGGAAGCCACATCACGCCGGTAAGAGAGCGGCTGCAGCCGGTCTGCCAAGTCAGTATCAACCACGTTACAGATCCTCCTTTGTATTTTGTCAAGAAGCCCAAGGAGAGCAGCAGGGGCACCCGACCAGATATGGCAGCAATATTCAATACACGGGCGGATGGTAGATTTGTATATGTGCAGAATAGATTATATTAAGAAGTACCGTATTTTCTGGCTTACAAACCCCACTTTTTCTCCTAAAAATACCTTGACAAAATATGCATGCGTCTTCCAAGACGTAATTATCAGTTACCGCAATGGTTACCACTATAAATGTTAGTGAGGTTCATTTATTATACATGACTGACAGTGGTGATGACTCTGCAGGTGATAGTTTAAAGCTTTTACATGAGTCCAGCAGTGACGAGTTTTGGGGATTTGAGGATGAATATTTCTTTGATTGTTTTATATTTTTACATGCATATTTAAAAAAATTTAAAAATCACCCTTGGACAATAAAATACAGATAGTATATTTATTCATCACCAATCCGTCATTGCCATACAATAAAATCCGATGAGTGATTAATGTAACCAATACGTGGCACAATTACGTGGTTTGTATGGGAATGACATTCCGTTTTAGAAATTTCTTTCCAATATTAAGGGCGCGGATTCTCGTCCGCAGCTTCTTATAAGCCGGAAAATACGGTAGTTTTCATTTTGAAATATTGGGTTACTTTGTTGTCAGAATCTTAAATATTCATAATTGTACCGTTCGTTCACGCTTTGATATTCAAAGCCACATTCTGCCACATATGGTCCGTTGCTTCTGATATTCTTCTTCTATGTGCCTTATCATTTCAGGACGTAGGCGATCATAGCTTTCCACGTCTTCCTATCAATGGTGACTCTTAGCCACAAGTAACTTAGTAACAGGTGTTCCAAGCCATCTTTCTTCATTGCATGTCCCAGGAATTCCAGCTGTCTCTTCCTTATGCTCAGTATTAATTTCCTATTCGTTTCCATCCTTTCTAAAACCTCATCATTGCTCACATACTCTATGCATGATATCCAAGCCATCTTTCTTCATTGTATGTTCCAGGAATACCAGCTGTCTCTTCCTTATGCTCAGTATTAATTTCCTATTCGTTTCCATCCTTTCTAAAACCTCATCATTGCTCACATGCTCTATGCATGATATCCAAGCCATCTTTCTTCATTGCATGTCCCAGGAATACCTGCTGTCTCTTCCTTATGCTCAGTATTAATTTCCTATTCGTTTCCATCCTTTCTAAAATCTCATCATTGCTCACATGCTCTATGCATGAAATCCACTGCATCCTCTGTAGAACTACATTTCAGTTGCTTCATGTTTTGCGTACATCTTTGATGATATTGTCCAGCATTCACTGCCATATTGAAGAACTGGCATTACATAATAATCCACTAGTCTCTTCTTTGTTTCTAGCAAAATTTAGCTGAAGATAATTTTAGGGGAGAATTACTCATTTCGCCTCCTCGAACAAACGTTCCGGCTTAAAAGATGCACTGTTTTTTTTTTTTTTCTAAAAATACCATGGAAAATGCGTGTACGTATTCCAAGACGAATGAATCAGGTACCGCTATTATATGGATGGTAATGAGGATCATTTATTGTACATGACTGACAGTAGTGATGATTCTACAGATGATATTTACATGAATCCAACAGTGATGAATTTTTGGGATTTGAGGACGAATAAAATTTCTTTGATTGTTTTATATTTTTACACGCATATTTTTAAATTTTTAAATTTATTCTTATGAAAATAAAACTATCCTTGCACAATAAAAGATGTATAATAAAGTAATTGCTGGTCACTTGTATCCGAGTATACCCGTCTACTTGGTTTCTAGCTATTCCCGATTGCAGACGCCTGCTCAGGCACACTTGTTTTTGTTCAACATCCATATAGCTTGTACTAGAAACTTCTTCTGGGTGAGAACGCGTTATGTAGCGTAAACATCTGTTTGAACAAGGCCAGGACGCTCAAAAACTCGGTCACGATGACTTGTGACTTCAGGATAGAACAATCATGGACGACTTCTCAAAGGAAGCCGTCTATCCAATTTTACTCACAAGGCTTGGGTCAACTGTTGATATGGTTTTCACCCAACGGTGTCGCAGCCTGGGATCGCCTCCTCCACACCGATAACATAAAGAAGTCATCTTCCTGGCCAAACGACTAGGGTAAGATTCAAACTCAGGCTTCACGGTTAGAAACCAAAAGTTTTAACTACTCGTCCATGCATCCTTGATGTATAGTATATACGCCGAAAGATGTATAGTATATTAACAAGCCACCAACTAGTATTTTATTGCCATACAAACAAAATGGGACGAGTGATTAATGCAAGCAATACGCGGCACCAGTATATGAAGGACGCATGGTAAATGTGTTATATGAGAATGATTTTTTTTTCTAACTTTCACTCAAATTTTAGGGTGCGTTTTCCATACTACAGTGACTTGCAAGCCGGAAAATACGGTAATTTTAATTTTGAAATATTGGGTTACGTTGTTGTCAGAATTTTAGATACTTATAACAGTCCCGTTCGTCCACGCTTTGAATATTTCTGCCACATATGGTCCGTTGCTTCTGATATTCTTCTTCTATGTGCCTTATCCTTCCAGGACGTAGGCGATCATGGTTTTCCACGTCTCCCTATCCATGGTGACTCTGAGTACGCCTTCTACTGTTACATCACGCAATCTCCGTTCTGTCATTCAATTAAATGGGCCCTTCAAATATGTTATCCGCTGCTTTCCCCTATCTCTTTTACCCTTCTATCTAACCTGTTAGTATGAGGTTTTCCAGGCCATCTTTCTTCATTACATGTCCAAGGATCTTTATCTGCCTTTTCCTGATGCTCTGTATTAATTTCCTTTTCGTTTCCATCCTTTCCAAAACCTCATCATTGCTCACATGCTCGATCCATGATATCAGCAGCATCCTTCTGTAGAACCACATTTCAGCTGCTTCAAGTCTTTTTCTGATGCTCAGTATTAATTTCCTTTTCGTTTCCATCCTTTCCAAAACCTCATCATTGCTCACATGCTCGTTCCATGATGTCCGCAACATCCTTCTGTAGAACCACATTTCAGCTGCTTCAAGTCTTTTTCTGATGCTCTGTATTAATTTCCTTTTTGTTTCCATCCTTTCCAAAACCTCATCATTGATCACATGCTCGATCCATGATATCCGCAACATCCTTCTGTAGAACCACATTTCAGCTGCTTCAAGTCTTTTTCTGATGCTCTGTATTAATTTCCTTTTTGTTTCCATCCTTTCCAAAACCTCATCATTGCTCACATGCTCGTTCCATGATATCCGCAACATCCTTCTGTAGAACCACATTTCAGCTGCTTCAACTCTTTTTCTGATGCTCTGTATTAATTTCATTTTCGTTTCCATCCTTTCCAAAACCTCATCATTGCTCACATGCTCGATCCATGATATCAGCAGCATCCTTCTGTAGAACCACATTTCAGCTGCTTCAAGTCTTTTTCTGATGCTCAGTATTAATTTCCTTTTTGTTTCCATCATTTCCAAAACCTCATCATTGCTCACATGCTCGATCCATGATATCAGCAGCATCCTTCTGTAGAACCACATTTCAGCTGCTTCAAGTCTTTTTCTGATGCTCTGTATTAATTTCCTTTTTGTTTCCATCCTTTCCAAAACCTCATCATTGCTCACATGCTCGGTCCATGATATCCACAGCATCCTTCTGTAGAACCACATTTCAGCTGCTTCAAGTCTTTTTCTGATGCTCTGTATTAATTTCCTTTTTGTTTCCATCCTTTCCAAAACCTCATCATTGCTCACATGCTCGATCCATGATATCAGCAGCATCCTTCTGTAGAACCACATTTCAGCTGCTTCAAGTCTTTTTCTGATGCTCTGTATTAATTTCCTTTTTGTTTCCATCCTTTCCAAAACCTCATCATTGCTCACATGCTCGTTCCATGATATCCGCAACATCCTTCTGTAGAACCACATTTCAGCTGCTTCAAGTCTTTTTCTGATGCTCTGTATTAATTTCCTTTTCGTTTCCATCATTTCCAAAACCTCATCATTGCTCACATGCTCGATCCATGATATCCGCAACATCCTTCTGTAGAACCACATTTCAGCTGCTTCAAGTCTTTTTCTGATGCTCAGTATTAATTTCCTTTTCGTTTCCATCATTTCCAAAACCTCATCATTGCTCACATGCTCGTTCCATGATATCCGCAACATCCTTCTGTAGAACCACATTTCAGCTGCTTCAAGTCTTTTTCTGATGCTCTGTATTAATTTCCTTTTTGTTTCCATCCTTTCCAAAACCTCATCATTGCTCACATGCTCGATCCATGATATCAGCAGCATCCTTCTGTAGAACCACATTTCAGCTGCTTCAAGTCTTTTTCTGATGCTCAGTATTAATTTCCTTTTCGTTTCCATCCTTTCCAAAACCTCATCATTGCTCACATGCTCGTTCCATGATATCCGCAACATCCTTCTGTAGAACCACATTTCAGCTGCTTCAAGTCTTTTTCTGATGCTCTGTATTAATTTCCTTTTTGTTTCCATCCTTTCCAAAACCTCATCATTGCTCACATGCTCGATCCATGATATCAGCAGCATCCTTCTGTAGAACCACATTTCAGCTGCTTCAAGTCTTTTTCTGATGCTCTGTATTAATTTCCTTTTCGTTTCCATCCTTTCCAAAACCTCATCATTGCTCACATGCTCGGTCCATGATATCCACAGCATCCTTCTGTAGAACCACATTTCAGCTGCTTCAAGTCTTTTTCTGATGCTCTGTATTAATTTCCTTTTTGTTTCCATCCTTTCCAAAACCTCATCATTGCTCACATGCTCGATCCATGATATCAGCAGCATCCTTCTGTAGAACCACATTTCAGCTGCTTCAAGTCTTTTTCTGATGCTCAGTATTAATTTCCTTTTTGTTTCCATCCTTTCCAAAACCTCATCATTGCTCACATGTTCGATCCATGATATCAGCAGCATCCTTCTGTAGAACCACATTTCAGCTGATTGAAGTCTTTTTCTGATGCTCTGTATTAATTTCCTTTTCGTTTCCATCCTTTCCAAAACCTCATCATTGCTCACATGCTCGTTCCATGATATCTGCAGCTACACCACGCAACCCCCTTTTTGTCATCCACCTGCTCAGAAACCTGTATTTGGCATTTTGGGCTGCTCTTTTCTTGCAGTTTATTTGTAATCTATTCTTATCACTCTCTTCAGCTACCTTCTCTAGGGTTTTTTTAGTTTTCTTTCCGTGTCTGCAATCTGCACTGTATCATCTACGAACCGTATGTTGTTCAAATTGTGGTCTCCGATGACAAATCCTGGCATAACTTCTAGCGTACTTAAAATAGTCTCGCTGTACAAGCTGAACAGATCCGGTGAAAAGGCATCTCCTTGTCTTACGCCCTTTTCTATCTTTGTATATCTGCTGAATTCGTTTCCTGTTCTTATGCAGGCAGTTTGCGGCCAGTAGAGATTCTTAAATTAAATGACATCACTTGAAGGCTACCAACTAAAATAAATACCATATATACCTCAAAAATGAAATAATATCATAATTAAAATGTTGACATTCTACTCTAATTCAAATAAAAGGTTAGAAAGTAAAACCTCATCAATACCTGAAAAAGTTACTGGAAACGGAAAGCCTATTTTCCGGAAATAGTGTTTTAAAAGAAAGATTTGAAAGTATTAGTATGGGTTTTATCAGCAAGACATAATATACCGGCTGTAGGGGCCTCGGTCTTGCTTGGTTAATTGGTTTTGTGTCAAAGACATCCGAAGTCCCCACAATTTAAATTTCAGAAGGTTGAAGGTTGAAATGTGAAAAGATAAAATATTTCGAGTGTATATTAAAGTAAAGATTTATTTACAGAATGAAAAAAGATTTATTTACGGAATGAAAAAGTGTAAGAAGAAAAATATAAGTGAAATTCGTTAACTGAACACGACAACACATTTGGGAGAAGAAAAAAGTTAATTGAGAGAATGCCTGCCATTTCGTAGTTAAATTGTTCGTAGTAGTAACCTAAGTATTTGAAATGTCCGCAGACGTTTAGAGTTCGTGGTTGTATAGCAGCGGATTGTAAAGGCTTTGTTCCTGCCTCTTTTTAGAAGATGGCGACAAGTTTAAAGAAAGGGAAGGCATAACAAATAAAGAAGTGGTATTTAACACTGGTCCATTTGGTTGTTGTGTTTAGCGGTGAAAATAAAGAGGACATTGAAAGTGAGGGCGAATGAAACTATGACGTGCTCTGCGTCCGAGTCGGCTTGAAGTTTCTTCTTTACATTGTGAGATGCTGTCAGCTACTGCTTCCATCTGACGGACTGATGTGACCGGTCAGAGGAACTCCTTAAATACAGAATTCTAGCCACGTGGGGAGGCTCCCAGAACGATTATTTCTTTAGCTATGAAAAAAAAATCTCCGTTTTGCTGACGTATTTTGAATTTCTCGATTTGTTAACCAATCAGGATCCAGAGTATCGCTTTTCCCTCTGACTTGTGAGAAAGAAAAGGTTTTAGCCGTTTGGATCCACTTTTGCCGGTGTGAGATTTTACTTTGAGTTTTTCCCAAATGTTGTGGCCGTTTGAATCCGATTTTGAGAGTGTACAATTTATTTTGTGCTTTTTAGTTGTTTAATGGATTATACAGGATTTCTATCTTATACCGGCTATTTCGTGTTAGGAAAAATAATACGTTTTATCCTTCAAATAGCACCGATACTAATATTAGCATTAGCGTAGCCATTGATACTCCAACACCGAATGCGAATACATATCTCTTCAGGACATTAGTCATTACAGCTCTCCACAACTTCTAACCTTTGTAGTTCTTGATTCCCTGCTCTGCTAACCATTTGCACAAGCTTATTAGGTAAATTACTAAATGTTAATAGATGGCTTCACCTATTGGCCAGTTCACACTCCACCCTGATATTTTGAACAGGTGTACAGGTTCATCCCTTGTTTCCTGTTTAGAATTGGGTTTCCTGTTCCCTCTAATGTCTTTTTAACCTTTTCCACTTCCAATCGCCTCTTGTGTCTTGGAGTGGTGCCTCTTACTTTGTAACTCACTACCAAGAATGGCTCTTGGGAACTGAAGAGAGTGAAATTCATTGTAAAAAGAAATATGCTCTTCATACATTATGACAAATATCTGTTGGGCTTTAAAATAACAACCTCTCTACTCCAATTCTTAATCTTTTTGGTTTTATTTAATTCTTAAACAACCTTTTAAACAAAATCTTCTTCGTTGTCTGAAATCCTAAGATGAATCTTTGGATCAATATTATTATTAGTATGGCTTTATCAGCCAGCCATAATTTACCGGCTATTTCGTGTTAAGAAGAAGAACACGTTTTAGACTTCCCGTAGCACTGATACTAATATTAGCATTAGCGTAGTCATTGATACACTAACACCAATTCGAATATAAAAAGACGAGATACGCGACTGTAACAAACAAAACATTTAATAAGGCAAACAAATTACATAAACATATTAAAAGGATTTACATATTCCCCAAAACAAATGATTGTTCATACAATCCAAAGGAACGAGGGTGTTTACAGAACGAGGACATAGAAATAACATACCAACTTTAGGGCCTTTCACCGTCCGTGGATAAGTGAACAGAAAATGATTTTTCTCCACGCAAGGCTGTGCACATACTGACCAGTTTCCAAGTGTCTGGACGCCAAGGTGGTCAGGAAGGTAAAGAGCCGATGCTCGAAAAAACGGAAGCGAAGAAGGAAAAATAGGGACAGACGAGTTCTCCTCTCTAAGGGGATGAACTTCCTGTCGTCTCCCTACAAAAGTTTCAACGTAAAGCAATACTGGCTGCTACTCACTATTCATTGCGTAGTCTCGATCGTAAACTACTACTCCATTCCTTGCGTAAAGCCTCGATCGGAGTCATGAGTTATTTCCCTCTAACCCTGCAAGTTACTTGTTCACCACTGCTGTAGCCTGGTATTGAACTCACAATTCTAATAGTCAAGTCAAGAACTAACCAACATCTATATCCACTGGGCCATGTGTCCTTAAAGATATAGACGTTCGTTAGTTCCTGACTTGACTCTTAGAGTTGTGAGTTCAATACCAGGCAGTGTTGAACTAGTAAATTGCAGGATTAAAGGGAGATAACTCATGACTTCCAATCGAGGCTTTACGCAAGGAATGGAGTTCATATACCCCAGTGATTGTAATAAAGTGTTCGGTTCGCAATTTCTAGCACCTGAAGAAGTCTGGAGCGTAAAAAGGCTGAAACGGTGTACAAATGGCAACAAAGATAAAGACAATAGTCCGAATAATGTAAATACGGCTAATACTAACTTTACTATTATCATACTTGCATCAAAACCGACAATAATAAGAAAAGGGAATCTGGTTTCAAATAGAAGCTAGAGGCGACCATTTATATCCTGCATTGAACTGTCTCCGTCCGTCTGGCGAAGTTTTACTCGGAGTTTCCATTCAGCCATTTTCCCCGCCTTCTATCAACGTGTTCTTTTCTTTGTAGCCATTTAGGAGGAAGACATTTTGATGGAAATAATCGCGGACAATACTCGTTAGGGCGTATGAACTGGTCGACTTGGAGCGATAACGGAAGAGTTACGAAGGCGCACAATTTTAAGGCAGCAATATTAGGTTAGGCTGATCCCTGAGGGCCTGTGTCTGATTGAGAATCAGTTTACGCAATTGCCTTTTTTATAGGAGCTATGAAACTCAGTCTTCACATTATCTATCTATCTATCTATCTATCTATCTATCTATCTATCAATCTATCTATCTATCTATCTATCGCTAAATAAAGACCTATCTATCTAACTATCTATCTATCTAGCTATGTCAATAAAGGTCTATCTAAATATCTATGTCTAAATAAAGATCTATCTATGTCTAAAAAATCTATCTATGTATCTATCTATCTATCTATCTATTTACGTCTAAATAAAGATATATCTATCTATCTATCTATCTATCTATCTATCTATCTATCTATCTATGTCAATAAAGATCTATCTATCTATATATCTATGTCTAAATAAATATCTATCTATGTCTAAATAAAATCTATCTACCTATCTATCTATCTATTTACGTTTTAATAAAGATCTATCTATCTATTTATCTATCTATTTACGTTTTAATTAAGATCTATCTATCTTTAAATAAAGTTCAATCTATTTATGTCTAAATAAAGATCTATCTAACTATCTATGTCTAAATAAAGATCTTTCTATGTCTACAAAATCTATCTATCTATCTATCTATCTATCTATCTATCTATCTATCTATCAATTTACGTCTAAATAAAGATCTATCTATCTATCTATGTCTAAATAAATATCTATCTATGTCTAAATAAAATCTATCTATCTATCTATCTATCTATCTATCTATCTATCTACGTTTTAATAAAGATCTATCTATCTATCTATTTACGTTTTAAATAAGATCTATCTATCTGTCTTTAAATAAAGTTCTATCTATTTATGTCTAAATAAAGATCTATCTATCTATCTATCTATGTCAAGAAAGATCTATCTAAGTATCTATGTCTAAATAAAGATCTATCTATGTCTAAAAAATTTATCTATCTATCTATCTATCTATCTATCTATCTATCTATCTATTTACGTCTAAATAAAGATCTATCTATCTATCTATCTATCTATCTATGTCAATAAAGATCTATCTATCTATATATCTATGTCTAAATAAATATCTATCTATGTCTAAATAAAATCTATCTATCTATCTATCTATCTATCTATATATCTATCTATCTATCTATCTATCTATCTATTTACGTTTTAATAAAGATCTATCTATCTATTTACGTTTTAAATAAGATCTATCTTTAAATAAAGTTCTATCTATTTAAATAAAGATCTATCTATCTATCTATCTATCTATCTATCTATTTACGTCTAAATAAAGATCTATCTATCAATCTATCTATCTCTCTATCTATCTATCTATGTCAGTAAAGATCTATCTATCTATATATCTATGTCTAAATAAATATCTATCTATGTCTAAATAAAATCTCTCTATCTATCTATTTACGTCTTAATAAAGATCTATCTATCTATCTATCTATCTATCTATCTATCTATCTATGTTTAAATAAAATCTATCTATCTATCTATCTATCTATCTATCTATCTATCTATCTATCTATCGCTAAATAAAGACCTATCTATCTATCTATCTATGTCAATAAAGATCTATCTATCTATATGTCCATCGCAAAATAAATATCTATCTATGTCTAAATAAAATCTATCTATCTATCTACTTACGTTTTAATAAAGATCTATCTATCTATCTATCTATCTATCTATCTATCTATCTATGTTTTAATTAAGATCTATCTATCTATCTATCTATCTATCTATCTATCTATCTATCTATCTTTAAATAAAGTTCTATCTATTTATGTCTAAATAAAGATCTATCTATCTATTTATCTATCTATCTATCTCTGTCAATAAAGATCTATCTAACTATCTATGTCTAAATAAAGATCTATATATGTCTAAAAAAATCTATCTATCTATCTATCTATTACGTCTAAATAAAGATCTATCTATCTATCTATCTATCTATCTATCTCTCTATCTATCTATGTCAATAAAGATCTATCTGTCTATATATCTATGTCTAAATAAATATCTATCTATGTCTAAATAAAATATCTGTCTATCTATTCACGTCTTAATAAAGATCTATCTATCGATCTTTCTATCTATCTATCTCTCTATCTATCTATCTATCTATCTATCTATCTATCTATCTATCTATCTATCGCAAAATAAAGACCTATCTATCTTTCTATCTATGTCTAAATAAAGATCTATGTCTAGATAAAATCTATCTATCTATCTATCTATCTATCTATCTATGTCTAAATAAAATCTATCTATCTATCTGTCTATCTATCTATCTATCTATCTATCTATTTATCTATCTATCTATCTATCTATCTCATTCTGTTCATATCTATCTATCTATCTATCTATTTACGTTTTAATAAAGATCTATCTATCTATCTATTTATCTCTCTATGTTTAAATAAAGATCTATCTATCTATCTATCTATCTATCTATCTATCTATCTATCTATGTCAATAATGATCTATCTATATATCTATGTCTAAATAAATATCTATCTATGTCTAAATAAAATCTATCTATCTATCTATCTATCTATCTATCTATTTACGTTTTAATAAAGACCTATCTATCTATCTATCTATCTATCTATTTACGTTTTAAATAAGATCTATCTATCTATTTTTAAATAAAGTTCTATCTATTTATGTCTAAATAAAGATCTATCTATCTATCTATCTATCTATCTATCTATCGCAAAATTAAGACCTATCTATCTATATATCTATGTCTAAATAAAGATCTATGTCTAAATAAAATCTATCTATCTATCTATTTTTCTATCTATCTATCTATCTATCTATCTATCTATCTATCTATCTATGTCTAAATAAAATCTATCTATCTATCTATCTATCTATCTATCTATCTATCTCAGTCTGTTCATATCTATCTATCTATCTATCTATCTATCTATCTATTTACGTTTTAATAAAGATCTATCTATGTATCTATCTATCTATCTATCTATCTATCTATGTTTAAATAAAGATCTATCTATCTATGTCAATAATGATCTATCTATATATCTATGTCTAAATAAATATCTATCTATGTCTAAATAAAATCTATCTATCTATCTGTCTATCTATCTATCTATTTACGTTTTAATAAAGATCTATCTATCTATCTATCTATCTATCTATTTACGTTTTAAATAAGATCTATCTATCTATCTTTAAATGAAGTTCTATCTATTTATGTCTAAATAAAGATCTATCTATCTATCTATCTATCTATCTATCGCAAAATAAAGACCTATCTATCTATATATCTGTGTCTAAATAAAGATCTATGTCTAAATAAAATCTATCTATCTATCTATCTATCTATTTACGTTTTAATAAAGATCTTTCTATCTATCTATCAATCTATCTATGTTTAAATAAATATCTATCTATCTATCTATCTATCTATCTATCTATCTATGTCAATAATGATCTATCTATCTATATATCTATGTCTAAATAAATCTCTATCTATGTCTAAATAAAATCTATCTATCTATCTATCTATCTATCTATCTATCTATCTATTTCTATTTACGTTTTAATAAAGATCTATCTATCTATCTATCTATCTATCTATTTACGTTTTAATAAAGATCTATCTATCTATCTATCTATCTATCTATGTTTAAATAAATATCTATCTATCTATCTATCTATCTATCTATCTATGTCAATAATGATCTATCTATATATCTATGTCTAAATAAATATCTATCTATGTCTAAATAAAATCTATCTATCTATCTGTCTATCTATCTATCTATGTATTTACGTTTTAATAAAGATCTATCTATCTATCTATTTACGTTTTAAATAAGATCTATCTATCTATCTTTAAATGAAGTTCTATCTATTTATGTCTAAATAAAGATCTATCTATCTATCTATCTATCTATCTATCTATCGCAAAATAAAGACCTATCTATCTATATATCTATGTCTAAATAAAGATCTATGTCTAAATAAAATCTATCTATCTATCTATCTATCTATCTATTTACGTTTTAATAAAGATCTTTCTATCTATCTATCAATCTATCTATCTATCTATGTTTAAATAAATATCTATCTATCTATCTATCTATCTATCTATGTCAATAATGATCTATCTATCTATATATCTATGTCTAAATAAATATCTATCTATGTCTAAATAAAATCTATCTATCTATCTATCTATCTATCTATCTATCTATCTATTTACGCTTTAATAAAGATCTATCTATCTATCTATCTATCTATTTACGTTTTAATAAAGATCTATCTATCTATCTATCTGTCTATCTATCTATCTATGTTTAAATAAATATCTATCTATCTATCTATCTATCTATGTCAATAATGATCTATCTATCTATATATCTATGTCTAAATAAATATCTATCTATGTCTAAATAAAATCTATCTATCTATCTATCTATCTATCTACTTACGTTTTAATAAAGATCTATCTATCTATCTATTTACCTTTTAAATAAGATCAATCTATCTATCTTTAAATAAAGTTCTATCTATTTATGTCTAAATAAAGATCTATCTATCTATCTATCTATCTATCTATCTATCTATCTATCTATGACAATTAAGATCTATCTAACTATCTATGTCTAAATAAATATCTATCTATGTCTAAAAAATCTATCTATCTATATATATATATTTATTTACATCTAAATAAAGATCTATCTATCTATCTATCTATCTATCTCAGTATGTTCATATCTATCTATCTATCTATCTATCTATCTATCTATCTATCTCAGTATGTTCATATCTATCTATCTATCTATCTATCTATCTATCTATCTATCTATCTATAAACTGAGTTTGTCAGAGTTGTGAGCTTCCAAGTGTAAGATTAATTTCAAATATATCTTGCTAGGAAATTATTACTTATTACGTTTTAACAACTGTTTCTTTAATTGCCTCTCATCCATATGAATGCCTTTGATTTTTCGAAATCCCTTTTTAGTAAACACTTTGCGTCTTAGTGGGTTTATCGCCTTGCTTGGAGTGAAATGATTAATAAAAAAACATACGAGGTAGGATGAAAATGTATTGGGACTACTGCCATGGTTGCCTAATTCGAATTCCATTCGAATTTGTGGCTTTCACTTACACGCAAATGCCCTTGGACAAGTCATCGTTTTTCCCTCCTTTTTATGGGTGAAATATGACATTGGATTATATAGCTTTGGTTAGCAACCAGTCTACCGTAGAAAGTAATGGCAACCTTCAGCAGAAATATATTCTACCCAGTTAATCATGTCTCGAAAGAGACCCCAAGCGTGTATTACGTATGGCACGTAACTGCCACCAGCACCTTGTCGTTGCTCGGTCCATGGTATTTTCAGCATCCTTCTGTAAACACATTTCCCGTTTATCTTTCAAGAAATCGTCTAACTTTCGTTGCCATATAGAGAGACATATATCGCATAGCAATCCAGCACTCTTTGTTTCCAATGAAATTTTCCTATCTCTCAGTACTCTGGTTAATTTTTTAAATGCTTTCCTTGTCCATTTTTTTTTAATCATCTCACCCCAAGCAAGGCATTCCACTGCCACTATTGCGCATGGGGCTACATAGGGGAAGGTAAAGAGAAGGAGTGGTTAGACATAGGGAATGTCAGGAGGAAGGTGACAGATGAGTAAGGATACCGAGGATGAGGGTTGGGCAGATGGGAAGAGTGTTTGATAGAATGGGAGCAGGTTAGTGTGTTAGGAGGTGTCTATTGACCTTACATTTAAACTCCTGGCGATTGTAGCCGTCGGGGAAGCAATCGTGTGGAAGGGAATTCCACAGTCGGGAAGTGCGAGGAAAAAAACTATTGGAGTAGAAGTTGCGGTTGCATTTTATCGGTTTCACTGTATAAGGGTTGGATCTAGCTGCTAATCTAGTATCTCGTTCAAATTCGTATTTAGGGGGCACCAGTGATCTAAGTTCATCGGAGCAGAAGCCGTGAAAGTATTTATAGAAGAGACACAGGGAAGCCACGTCGCGCCGGTGGGAGAGAGACTGCAGGCGGTCTGCCAAGTCGGTATCTATCACATTACAGACCCTCCTCTGAACCTTATCGAGAAGCCCGAGGAGAATAGCAGGGGCATCCGACCAGATATGGCAGCAGTATTCAATGCACGGGCGGATGGTAGATTTATATATGTGCAGGATAGATTTAGACGGAAAAAACTTCCGGGCCCTACACAGAGAACCGACTTTCATATCAGCGGATTTAGCAATGGATTCGATATAGTCATTCCATTTGAGGTCCGCTGAAAGTGTGAGACCAAAAAGGCGTAGTGTTTTACTCTCTGGGTGGCAAAACTGGTCCATGCTAATGGGAGGTAGGTGAGATTGTCGATGATGGTTAATTGACAGTAGCTTCGTTTTAGAAGCTTTAACATTTACTAGCCATTTCTTACCCCAGTTCAATATGGATTGGAGGTCTTTTTCAATGTCGGCTGCGAGGTTAGCTTTGACGCCTACACCAGATTTTTGTAGGAGGCGAGAGTAAACTGTGGTGTCATCAACGTACAAACCTACTTGGGCTCTTATGGAATCAGGGAGATCATTAATGTATATCAGGAAGAGTGTAGGACCTAAGATGGAGCCTTGGGGGACATCTGCGTTTGTATGGTAGTTCTGGGAGGCATGTCCGTTTAATACCACCTACATTGTGCGGTTAGAGAGGAATGACTGGATTAGTTGAAACAAATGTCCAGTTATACCATAGCTCCGCAGTTTACATAGAAGGCCAGCATGCCAAACTCTGTCGAACGCCTTAGATATATCCACTGCAACGGTTGGGGCTTCGCCATTCCTGTCGAGTGCCTGGTATATGTACTCGGTGATGGTCGTTAGCATATCAGCAGTAGACCTGGTGAAGCGGAAACCATATTGCTTGTCCGAGAGGAGCCTGTGTGCTGTGAGATGCTGAACCACCTCGGCGTTGATAATGGCTTCGAACACTTTGCCAAAGATCGGAAGAAGGCTGATAGGGCGGTAATTTGCAGGGTCAGAGGGTTCTCCAGTGTTTTTAAATATAGGAACTACAGAGGCAAATTTCCACCAGGCAGGAAAGCAGGAAGCAGATAGGCATAGGTTGTAGAACTTAGAAAGGACAGAGGAGAGTTCAGGGGCACATTTCTTTAAGACTATGGTTGGGATTCCGTCACCACCGCTCGCTTTGTGAGGGTCAAGTTTTAAGATTATCTTAGAGACAAGCGAAGGTGTAATGTGGACATCATTCAGTTGTGCCTCGGTTCTAGGTGAGAAGTCGGGTGTAAAAACTCCAGATGAGTCCAGACTCGAATTGTTCGAGAATCTGCGGGCAAAGCATTCAGCCTTATCTGCTGGGGAGGTGAGGACCTCAAATTTGTTGATTAGCGGGGGTATTGTGGACTTGCTCTTGTTAAGTACTCTTTTACAGAGTCGCCAGTAGTCTTTAGCGCCGAATTTAGAGCATGCTATGCGTTGCTTCATTCTGGCAGCAAACAACATCTTAGCTTCGTTAAATATTCTTTTACACTTATTACGAGCTGAAGTGAAAAGGCGCCTGTTTTGGTCCGTCGCGTAGTTACGATAGAGTCGGAAGAAATGATTCCGGTGGGCAATGGCAGCAGAGCAAGCGGGTGAGAACCATGGAGACGAATGAGATTTAAGCTGGAATTTACTGGCAGGGATGAAGGCATCGATGCCAGCCTTAACCCAGGAGGAGATCTCGGATGCACATTCTGCGATGGGAAGACTAAAAACGTTGTTCCAAGGGATGTCACAGAGGATGTCCATGCCAATGCGTCTTCGGATCTCAGTGTCACACTTTCCATCCACTGTCAGAATGCTTCCCAGGTATTTAACTGTTTCCTTTTAGTTTCACCGACCTGTAGTTTGCATTTTGGAGTCTTCTTGTTGATGATGAGCATACATTCAAAATATGTGGTCGAGGTACCATAGATAAAAAAAAGTTCATCAGAGCAGTTGCTATGAAAATACTTGTAGAAGAGAAAGAGGGAAGCCACATTTTTTTCCGAGAACCCCATGATGAATAGCAAGAGCAGCCAACTAGATATGCTAACAATATACAGTGCACGGACGAATGGTAGATTTATAAATGTGCAAGATGGATTTTGACGAGAACATTGAGATGAATGGCAGGAGTAACCGACCAGATATGGCAACAGTATTCAATGCACGGACGAATGGAAGATTTATAAATTTTCAAGATGGATTCTGACGAGAACATCGAGATGAATAGCAGGAGCACCCGACCAAATATGGCAACAGTATTCAATGCACGAATGAAGGGTAGATTTATAAATTTTTAAGATCGATTCTGACGAGAACATCGAGATGAATAGCAGAAGTACCCGACCAGATATGGCAACAGTATTCAATGCACGGACGAATGGTAGATTTATAAATGTGCAAGATGGATTCTGACGAGAACATTGAGATGAATAGCAGGAGAACCCGACCAGATATGCTAACAGTATTCAATGCACGGACGAATGGTAGATTTATAAATGTTCAAGATGGTTTATGACGAGAACATCGAGATGAATAGCAGGAGAACCCGACCAGATATGGCAACAGTATTCAATGCACGGACGAATGGTAGATTTATAAATGTTCAAGATCGATCTGACGAGAACATCGAGATGAATAGCAGGAGCACCCAACTAGATATGGTAACAATTTCAGTGCACGGACGAATGGTAGATTTATGAATGTGCAAATTGTTTTCTATATGTGAAAAACTTTTTGACACAACACAGTGAACCAACCTTGTTAGCAGTAGATGCAGCAGTGAATTCAATGTAGTCATTC
Organism: Ascarosepion bandense; assembly: GCA_037127315.1. Lineage (NCBI taxonomy): Eukaryota > Metazoa > Mollusca > Cephalopoda > Sepiida > Sepiidae > Ascarosepion > Ascarosepion bandense. Next base: position 244,038 of record JBBBDQ010030747.1, on the reverse strand, counting down.
TATTTGAAGCCATTTAAGATCGTGAGGCCAAGGAGTCGATATGTGTGTCTCTCTAGGAGACTAGCTTCTATCCATTCAAATTGTAGGCAAGAATATTTCTCTATGGTGCTATCAATTTTACTTGTTGCTGCTGTTGGTAGTCCTCAAATTACGTAGTTTTTGTTATTTGGTACATTTTTTGTGATTCAGTAGCGTCAGTCCCCAATGTTCATAGCAAAATGATCTTTGCTGAAACCTTTAGATTTTTTCGCTCAAGGCCTTTCCTCTATTGATATTAGAAAGCGATTACATTATTTAGATTTTTCGGACTATTGTCCTCAACTTTACTGCCATGTTTACGAAGTTTCGGCCGCTGTACGCTCCGGCCTTCGTCTGGTCCTAGTAATTTGAAACTGAACCCTTTATTATGATCACTGGCTTACATCATTCTCATTTCATGTGCAATGCCACTTCTGGTAGCCATGTAGTTATCTCACTATAACTTTCCTCACTTAGTTACTGCTGTAACCTGGTTTTGAACCCATATATCATTGAAGGTTGAAAAAATAACATTTAAGTTAAGATAAAGGGAGATAACTACATTATTACCGGAATTGCATCGCACAGGGATTGAGAATGAGAGACCCCAATGATCGGAATAAATAATTCGGCTCATTATTCTTCGCGCCTGAAGAAGGCCTAAGCGTACAGCGGCTGAACAATAAAAAAAATAATAATATTACCTGAGGATGTGGTGCAGATATCGGCTTGGAACGAGAAATCGGGGAGCCGACTTCGAACTCCAGTTGAATTTCTTGCATTCACTTAGGTACAAATACCCATGTGAAAAGGTAATAATCCGTCTCTTCCCTCAAGTTATGGGTTAAATAACAGGACAGATTTGGTCGGCAGCCAATCTACCGCAGAAAGTAATGGCAATCTACTGCGGGATAATCTTCTGCCTCGTCAGTCATGTCTCTTTCGAGACATGATCGCCCAAGCGTGCATCTCGTGTGACATTTAACTGACTGACTGAATATAATAGTTGAAAACATGATTAAGGCTTCTACTAGGCATAAAGTGGGGGATCAGTTTTATATTGTTTTGAAGTAATAAACTGATCCCACACTAATAACTACTTAATAATAAAATACATCTCTTCCCCCTCTAGCTATGAGTTAAATAACAAAACAGATTGGGTTCTATAGCCTTGGTTGGCAACAATTCTATCGTCGAAACCTATGGCAACCTACTGCGGGATAATGTTATGCCCAGTCAGTCTTGTCTCTTTCGAGACATGATCGCCCAAGCGAGTATCACGTATGGCACTTAACTGACTAACTATAATAGTTGGCTTCTACTGGGCATAAAGTGGAGGATCGATTTTCTATTGTTAATAAATAATAAACTGATCCCCCACTAATTATACTTAATATGATAATGTAATATAATCTATATTTTCTCCCTCCAGCTATGAGTTAAATAACAGGAAAGATTGGGTTCTATAGCCTTGGGTGGAAACCAGTCTACCTCAGAAAGTAATGTCAACCTACTACGGGATAATCTTCTAACCAGTCAGTCATGTCTCTTTAGAGACATGATCGCCCGAGCGTGTATCACGTATGGCACTTAACTGACTGACTGAAATACTACCTCGTCTCACAAGTATTGACAAATAAAAAAATGATGTATAGAACTGTCAGTTTAGATATTTCTGAACGTGTTTGGCGCCATGCATGACATTTATACGAATGTTTTGTTCTGATTATGACTTATTTATGAACATGACTTGAGTTTTCATATTGATTTCTTTATTTTGAACAATTTACGTTGTTCGGAAAAATTTTCTCTGACTCAGTCTATTTTTTTTATTTTTTTATTTTTTCTGCTATGTTGTGGTGCAGTAGATATAAGCCCGGAACGAGAAATTGGAGAGGCGAGTTTAAATTTCGGTTGAATTCGTTGTTATCACTTACGCGCAACTATCTTTAGGAAAGATATTAATCCGTATTTTCCCTCCAGTCATGGGTTAAATTATAGGATTAAATTATAGGACAAACTGGTTTCTATAGACTTGGTTGACAACCAGTCTACCGCAGAAAGTAATGACAACCTTCTGCGGGAAAATATTCTGCCCAGTCAGTCATGTCTCGAAAGAGACATGATCGCCCAAGTACTTATCATGTATAGCAATTAACTCTTTGATATTTATTATATAAGCTGTAGTGTAATTAGTCATGTTAAAATAAATGTCATTTTCAGAAACAAACGGACAACATTCAACTAACTAAGTAGGGCAGTAACAAACGACTCATACCCACATACACGCTCATTTACGAAGAGATGGTTGATAGGACTTAATATATATATATATTAGTCATCCACATACAAGCCTGTTTTGGTGTATCACAGCTCATCAGTGTGGCTAGACGCATCCACTTGCTTCTGACCTGGATCGAAACTCGACCGCTACTCCCTAAGCCATAGGCGCATGGAATCAGTGAAGGGACATTTTAACGTGTTGTATCTAAGCAGTGTATACACACGCCAGTCACCGGGAGAACTCAATTCATTTCTGAAGAGTCACGCATATAGCAGAAGTGGAAACTGTTTTTAAAATTTTCTTCTCCAGAGAGCTCAATCGTAATGAGAGCATAATATATTAGTCATCCACATACAAGCCTGTTTCGCTGGATCACAGCTCATCAGTGTTGCTAGACGCATCCACTTGCTTCTGGCCGGGATATGGTAAATAACCTAAAGCGCCAACGAACCTACCTAGGTTTCACATAACCGGATCTTCAGGGAAGGCTGTCTAAAAAATGATACTGATAACGAAAAGATATAGGGAATTCAATAACCCACTTGACCAAAACAAAGAAGACACCAAACACAAAGGGGGGGGGGGCGGAAAAAATTTTATTAAGAAAAAAACCGCCAACTAGGTAAGACTGCAATCTAAACATACTATTGGCAAAGACAAAATTAAAATTTACATTCTAATTTAAAAGCCAAGACTTCTTATGTCTACACTTAATTAGAATTTCAGATTTAGAATTCAACAAACTATATGTGGGTTCAAATGACGCTATAGCTAGTTTTTCTTCCTCACACAATCTGCAAACTTTCTGGCCTGCTTTGAACTTTGTACACCTTTTTAATATTTCCCATTTAAAAATGGGGTCATGTTTAATTGACCATACATAAGTGGACAGAGTAGTGTTGTGCTTATATTTTTCATTCTTAAAACTACTACTATGGTTATAATATCGTTTTTTAAAACTGTCTTGAGTAGCACCTATGTATATTTTCGGTTCCGGATCTTCTATGCCTTTATAAACTTTCACCTGGTAAATGACACAATCTTGCTGGCATTTGCCCTGTAGAGGACAGTTGCTTTTAATTCTACAATTACAGGTAGTTTTACCTACAATAGTTTTATCCATAACCTTAGCTTCATTAAATCCATTGATTATTTTTCCAATATTTGCATACACGAATAACTTAAATTAATATGTTACGGAAATTAACGAATTTTGGTTATAAACAACCGACAATTTGAAATGAATTGTTTGAACATTATTTTTTTTATCGATACTTGTATTTAAGTAGATGCTCTGTTTTTTAATTAAACAGTATAATATATTTATATCTACCGGCCTGATTATTTACGATAAATTGTTATTACGAAAATGTGTGCCATTCGGCAGGATTCGAAACTGCGACCCCTATTTAAATAGGGGACGCTACCATTTGATCTGGCAACGTCTTAGACCTCTCGACCACGAATAGCCTCCAGTCTAAACGAGGTTTTAATCAAGCCTATATAACACAATTTTCGATTCATCGCAAACAACCATATCTGAAATGTATCGTAATGTCAACAAATGTAAACATGTTACGAAAATTAACGAATTTTAATGAAACTTAAAACCTCGAGTATCGATAAAAAATAATGTTCAAACAATTCATTTCATATATATACATATATATATATAACAATATTAGAAATTAAATACTCATATAGCAGTGTTGATGACAGACAAAGAAGAAGATTGTATGAAGTTCAAAATAATAATGTAAAGGAAAGAGAGGGGAATAGTAAATTGTAAAAAGATAGAATGTATGATCGTTAATAAATGAAACAACCCAAGATGTACGCTACAAATTTAAAACCTCAGAACTAGACAAATAAAATTAACTAACTCAGAAGTTAGTTAATGAAATCTTTAAAACTAATCCATGGTCCTGGAGCTCAGACTCTTTCGACGTTGGCACGAAAGACTAAAAAGCAATAGTTGTTTCCAGTTAAAGCGAAACCGTAGACTGAAAGAAAAATGAATGGATGTAAGTCAAATTTTGATTTCCTGATATCGATATCAAATACGTTTTCTTCGTCGTAAACTGAATTTTGAAGGCTGAATAAGTCCTCTGAGTAAATGATATCATGGCTGAGACTAAGAACTACAATTATACCTACTTAAAGCCAAACACGAAACAAAACCTAAAAGAAAAGGGCTGAAAAAAAAAACACAGACATACAGGCAGATAAACAGACACACACACAAACATCTTGTCTTTTATATATATATATATTATCGATTTTCTGCACTATTGTAAGAACTGCAACCTTGAAACTTCTGAATATCGTTTCTTATGTCTTTGTCTATGAGTGTATCAATTTTGATTAAAATCGGTCTACTCCTTCTATAACCCGATTTTTTTGATTATCGATTTTCGATATTTATCTGAGGTACCTCGACACAAAATCTAGCTAAGAACACTCGCAGACGCTTATAGTACAACTGTGTAAATTTTCAAGAAAATTGGTTCAGCTGTTTCGGAGTGTATAGTTAACGGACACACACACACACACACAGACACACAGACAAACACACACATACACGCACAGACAAAGTTACATTTATAAATAAGTTCAAATAAAATATACAGATGGCAGTGTTGATGACAAAGAATGAAAATTGTAAGAACTTTTAAACAATATTGTAAAGAAAAACAATCAATATTAAAATGAAATATTGTTAACAAGTGTCAAAATGCAAGACGCGAGCTACGAATTCTAAACCTCAAGAAAACGAAAGAAAGAGAAGTGACTTTAGTTAACTAACAGACATTTAACTAACCGGTTAGTGTATTAAAAAAACAACGGAAAAATGTAATAATAAATATTGACTTCTAAAATCTTATGATTGGTTCATTCTTTCAGATTTTTTTTTAACTAAGAAATATTTTTGATTGTAAGAATGTTTTTAGATAATAATGGTTTAGGGATATAAATCCTGCTAATTAACCCATAATTGGGGGCAAGAAGAGGTGAATTTATGTTTTTTTAGCACGGATATTAGCGAGCAAGTTAGTATAGCTAACCCAACAGAAATTGAATCTCGTCTCTCTGATTAACAATTCCAAGCCATTATCTATTACACCACCCACACATCCAAGCTTACAGCACGGGTATTCCCTAGCGGCCACACATCTAGGAATTGACCGGGTTCGACATTGCTTAACTTCAGTGATTGTAAGGGAACCATTGTTTGAACGTGCTTTGGCCGTAATCCTGAAAAGATTAAAGTATTAGGTAAGAGAAAAAGTTTATAGAAACAAAGAAAATGAGATTTGAGGACCTTTCTCGAATATATCGCGAAGGCAGATGACTTGGAGAATTTGACACTCACAAGATATATCAATATCTAGGAATTTACCGGGTTCGATATTGCTTGACTTCAGTGATTGTAAGGGAACCATTGTTTTGGCCGTAATCCTGAAAAGATTAAAGTATTAGGTAAGAGAAAAAGTTTATAGAAACAAAGAAAATGAGATCTGAGGCAACAGAAATGGCCCTGCAGAAGGATGCTTAGAATAATTCGGACTAAAATTATTTGAATTTTTACGGAAAATGAAAACAAGGACACCTGTATTTATAGTCAGAAAAAGACAGAGGAACTTTCTTGAATAAATCGTGAAGGCAGATGACTTGGAGAATTTGACACTCACAAGATATATCAATATCTGAAGAGAAAAACATCAGGTAACGTACGTAATTATGTTCTGTGAATAAGGCGGGATTGTGGACAAAGTGGAGTAGTAAAATAAATTTTTCTGTCTTTCTATCAGTTTTGTTTTGTTTCTTTTTCTCTGCCTCCTACAGAAGGTAGCTGAAGAGAGTGACCAGAAAGAACTAGAAATAAACTGCAAGAAAACCGAATGCATAGTCATCAGCAAAAAGAGCAAAATACAGGTGAGGTATACTAAAACCAAGCAGGTACAAAAATTTAAATGCTTGACAAGTGTTCTAATAGAAGACGGAAAGTGCGACAGAGATCCGAAGGCGAATTTGCATGGCGAAGGAAGCATTCCAGAAGTTAAGTAAAGTATTAAGAAACAGGACAATTTCGCTAGAAACAAGGAAGAGAGTACTGGATTGCTACGTGCTGTGAATCCTTCAATATGACAGTGAATGCTGGACAATATCATCAAAGATGAAGGAAAAACATGAAGCAACTGAAAGGTGGTTCCACAGAAGGATGCTGCGAATATCATGGATCGAGCATGTAAGCAATGATGAAGTCTTAGAAATGATGGAAACAAAAAAGAAATTAATACTGAGCTTCAGTAAGAGACAGCTGAAGTTCCTGGGACATGTAATGAGGAAGGGGGGCTTGGAGAACCTGATACTAACAGGCCAGAAAGAGGGGAAAAGAGACAGGGGGAAAATAGTGGATAACATATTTGAAGGACCTAATCAGGTGGATGACGGAACGAGGATTGCATGGTGTAACAGGAGAAGGCGTGCTAAGAGCCACCAGGGAGAGGGAGAAGTGGAAGGCCATGATCGCCTACGTTCTGAAAGAACAAGGCACATAGTAGAAGAAGAAGAAGAAGAAGAAGAAGAAGAAGAAGAAGAAGAAGAATTCTCTCACTCTTTCGTAGTCTCTATTTCTTCGTAACTAATTCAGTAACTCTCAACACTCCCCCACCTCGTTAAGCTATGAAGCACCATTTTGTTCATCTTATCTCTTTCCCTCTCTCTTTCACCTCTTTTTTTTTATCTTAATCTCCTTTAACTCTTTCTCTCTTTTTTTTTGGTGTTTTTTTTTTTTGTTTTTCATTCATTTTTCTTTTTCTACATTTTCCTCCATGTCTTCAGCTTTCTACTCTTATTTTTCTCTCGCTTTAGGCCGTCTTCGTCTGTCTCTATTTCTACAATATATATTTCTTTTCTACATCCTCTTTACATCTCATTCAATTTCTCTCTCACACACTCTCGCTCTCTTTTCCCTTCTCGCTATTGGTAGTCTGTCGTTACTATTTCTAACACACATTCACTCTCTCTCTCTCTCTCTCTCTCTCTCTCTCTCTCTCTCATCCCTTTATCTTCTTCCCTCTCTATTTATACTCTCTCTATTTCTAACACTCATTCTCTCTCTCTTTCTCTTTCTCTTCTTCCCTCTCTATTTATATTCACCTTTCTTTATTTCTAAAACTCATTCTCTCTCTCTCTTTCGCTTTCTCTTCTTTTCTCTCTATTTATATCCACCTTTCTTTATTTCTAACACTCGTTCACTATCTCTCTCTTTTTCTTCTTTCATCTCTATTTATATTCACCTTTCTTTCTTTCTTTCTTTCTTTCTTTCTTTCTTATACTCATTTTCTCTCTCTCTCTCTCTCTCTCTCTTTTTCTTCCTCTGTATTTATATACTCCCTTTTCTATTTCTAAAACTTATTCCTTCTCTCTTTCACACCTCACCTCTCTTCCCGTTTAGACTTTTCCTTTTTTTCACTGTCGACCACATATTTCCTCTCTCTTTTCCTTATTCTCTTCCTCTTTTTCTCTCTATTTCTTTCATTCTTTTTCTCTGAATGTCCTTCTCTTTTTAGCCTTCTTTCTATGTCTTTACATTCTTTTTTCCTCTTTGTCTTTTTTCTTTTCTTGATCTTCAACGCTCCCTGACGAAGTTAACAATATATTTCTTTCAAAACTGTATTTTACGCATGCGCCTTGGAGGCTGGACAGGTAATGTTCTTTGCTCCCAGAGGAAATCATCAAGTCCGGCCTTCAGTCGCATTACGTTGATTGTAGCCTTCTGATCCTGATTGAATTTGTGAATTATGCTCCTTTTCCCCTGAGGGATACGGGATGTCGTAGGGGAGTGCCTTCTGTCTGAAATGCTGGACGCCAGGGATGATCAGTGCGGACAATGGATAATTTTTTTTCTTTTGTTTTCATTTTATTTTATTTTTATCTCTTTCATTCGGTACCATTTCTGGGTACCTTTTTGTTAAATACTTTTCAAGTTTTCACGCAAAGACTTCTGTCAGATATGTTTTCGGGCTTCTACCATGTATTTGGAAGATAAACCAGGAAGAATGATGTTCTGTACACTGATTGACTAACCTTCCTTACACCTATTATTGAAATATCGACTCGTCAATCCGCTATAAGTAGAAACATGCACAAAAAGCGGGTAGTAAATGTGCAGTGCTTCAGTGGTACACTTGTCACACTGATTGGATACAAATCCTATATCATCTAACAATTAACTCAAAAGAAAAAAGTAAAATTACACACCCGCAAAATCGGATTAAAACGACTGAAAACATTTTGGAAAAACCCAGACCAAGGCAAATTTCACAAGTCAGTGTGAAAATTAAGATTCTGGATTCTGATTGGATAGAAAATAGTAAATCGATCTATGACCCCTGTCAATTATGTTTTCACACCTAGAAAATAGAGCGTAAATGAATGCAATGAATTTCTGTTGTAGCTTGTTAGAGCCAAAAGAAAGACACAAAAATATTGGAATAACAGAACATATATATTCGAAATAAGTGTGTTATTATTCAGTGGACAGAAGTGTCCGTTCGAACTGTCAAGTTACACTGCGTCTCGACTGCTTCTTCTAGCAAGTCTCATAGGTTAGTTTTTATGAAGGAGGAAGAGTTCATTCCAATGTAGATAGGGCACCATAATTTCAAATTCGGATTTCTGATTGTTCATTCCGATCCGATATCCAAGGGAATGTAAGAGCTGGTAGTCTGTTGGCGCAAGTTCCGAGAAATAAGGTGGATGGCATAGTGTCTCCTAGCCAACTTGCTGTATGGTATACCTAGACACCCGCATAGCATAAGGAACAGTAGAACCTTGCGATTAACCAATGCTGGTTACTTCTGCTTCGGCGCCTGTTGTACAGGTACCAACTGCTGCGAGTATTTTTCAGCAGTGATGGATCGGCCTATTGGTAGCAGCTCATAGTGCACCACGTGTCCACTAGATACAGAGTATGACCTTGCATGAGTGAAGACGTGTTCTTGTGGCGTGAGACACAGGATCCTGTGGTGACCATCAATATCCGGCATGCTTGGGTGTGTGCATAATAAAAGGAAAAAGACTAAAAAAAACAAAAAAAATTTAAGAACATTTGAGGCTAACAATGTGTGTTTTGATGCAGTGGATATCGACTCAGAACGAGTTCGAATTCCAGTTGAATTCCTTGCATTCACTTACGCACAAATATCCTTCGGAAATATATTAATCCGTCTCTTCTCTCAAGTTATTGCCTAATTAACAGGAGAGATTGGGTTCTATGGCCTTGGCTGGCAACCAGTCTACCGTAGAAAGCAATGGCAACTTATTACGGGATAATCTTCTGCTCACTCAGCCATGTCTCTGTAGAGACATGATCGCCGAAAGCGTGTATCACGCATGGCATTTAACTGACTGCATGTGCGTTGTGGGGCTGTGGATATCGGCTCGGAACGACAAATCGGAGAGCAGAGTTCGAATTCCATTTGAACTCCTCGCATTCGATAACACACAAATACCTATCGGAAAGGTATCAATCCGTCTCTTCCCTCCAGTTATGGGTTAAATAACAGGACAGATTGAGTTCTATAGCCTTGGCTGGCAACCAGTCACCCAGCGTGTATCAAGTATGGCTCTTAACTGACTGATGGAACCTTTATGTTACTTGTGTCCCGTTTTTTAGGTAGTTTTTTTTGTAGCCAAATCAGCTTTTCCATATGATTGCACGAGATACTAGATTGGCAACTAGGTCCCACCCTTTTACAGTGAAACCGATGAAATGCAACCGCAATTTCTACTCCAACAGCTTCTTTTCTCGCATTTCCCGCCTGTGGAATTCCTTTCCACATGCTTCCTTCCCCGACGGCTATAACCTCCAGGAGTTTAAATGTAAGGTCAATAGACACCTCCTAACACACTAACCCTCCCATTTTCTCCAACTCTCCTCTATGTACATCCTAACTCGTCTATCGCCTTGTGTAACCCCCTGCGCTATAGTGGCAGTGGAATGCCTTGCTTGGGGTGACATGATTAAATAAAAAAAAATTTATGAAGGCTTCTGCATGGACCGAAAATGTGAGCAATGACGAAGTGCTACACTATTATTATTATTATTATTATTATTATTATTATTATTATTATTAATCTTCTTCATGTGCCGTGTCTCTTCAGGACGTAAGCGATGGTAGAATTCATTTGGTCCTGTCTCTTGTCGCTCTCAATATTTTTCTTTTTGGTATCTCTCTCAAACCCCACTCCGCTATCCATTTGCTCAATTCTATCATATAAGTTATGCACTACTTCCCTGTCTCTCTGTCCTTCTATCCGTCTTGTGAGTGTTAGTTTCTCCAGGCCCTATTTCCTTATTACGTGTTCCAGAAACCTCAACTGTCTCTTCCTAATGTTAAATATGAGTTTTCTTCTTGTTTGCATCATTTCCAACACCTCATCATTGCTCACGTATTTAGTTCATGGTATCCTCAGCATCCTTCTGTAGAATCACATTCCAGTTCCTTTAAGTCTTTCCGTCATCTTTGACTAGATTGCTTAGTATACACTGTCATATTAAAAATCAGACCACATAGCAATTCATAGTACTCTCTTCTTTGTTTCCAGAAAAATGTTCCTCTTTTGAGACATGATCGCCCAAGTGTGTATCACGTAGGCAACAAAAAGGACACGCGTGCATAACATCAGGAGAGACTGTTGAGGTTTCTGAGGCAAATAATGAGAAGAGATGGCTTGGAAAATATGATACTCACAGGGGAAACAACGCACAACCTAGCTTCAGTAAATAAACGACAGGGAGAGGTGTCAAAAAAGTTATTAGCAGATACAAAAGACAGGAACTTGTGAAGAGCCATGGTCGACAATGTACTGAAGGGTCACATCACATAATAAGGAAGAAGAGCTTGGAAAATGGGATACTCACAAGGCAAACTGAAAGGCAAAATAAAAGAAAACACCAAACCGAGTTTGTATAAATCGTTGGTATAACAGGGTTTAAGAGAGATGGCAAAAAGAAAAACTTTGTTGAAGGCTACAGCAGAAAAATGGAAGATGTGGAGAGACATGAGCGTCAGCATCCTAAAAGGAAACCAGACATAGCAAATGATTAGACTGACAAGTAAATGTAAGCTTTTGTTTAACTGCCTTTAATTCTTCATCAATCATTCAGTTAAGTACCATAAGTGATACACGCTTAGGCGATTATGTCTCGAAAGAGACATGACCGACTGTGCAGAAGATTATCCCGCAGTAGATTGCCATTACTTTCTGTGGTAGACTGGTTGCCAACCAAGGCTATAGAACCACATCTGTCCTGTTATTTGACTCATAGCTAGAGGGGAAAGAGATGTATTATATTATTAAGTATGCCCAGTAGAAGCCTTAATCATGTTTCCAACTATTATAGTCAGTCAGTTAAGTACTATGTATGATACACGCTATGGCGATCATGTCTCAAAAGAGACATGACTAACTGGACTGAAGATTATTCCGCAGTAAGTTGCCGTTACTTTTTGTGGTAGATTAGTTGCCAGCCAAGGATGTAGAAACAAATCTCTCCTGTTATTTATCCCATAGCTGGAGGGAAGAGACAGATTAATACCTTTACAAAGTATATTTGCGCGTAAGTGAATGCAAGAAATTCAACTGGAATTTGTACTCGTCTCCCCGAATTCTTGTTCAAATTCGACATCCACTGCACCCCAACGCACATTCAAAGACGCATTAGCATGGCCCATAATGTATTTCAGAAGCTAAGCAGAGTACTGAGAGACAGGAAAATTTCATTGGAAACAAAGAAAAGCGTGCTGGACTGCTATGTGATACCAGTCCTTCTCTATAGAAGTGAATGTTGGACAATCTCATCAAGGATGAAGGAGAGGTTTGAGGCAGCAGAAATGTGGTTTTACAGATGCAAGGAATTCAACTGGAATTCGAACTCAGCTCCCTGATTTCATGTTCCGAGCCGATATCCACTGCACCATAACGCCCATCCGACCTTTACCTCTTACTATATCTATTTAAAGAAATCATTTTTACACCTCTTTTTCCACCTAACTTCCTGTGGCCTTATTTACCGTAAAGATTGGCTGTACGTAATTGTCCGAACTGTCGGCTAAAATTGAGCAGTCAGCTCTGCTGACGGTAAAATAAATGCGATGGACCAACTTTTTGAATAAATATTCATTAAACATTTTTTTTTATCGTGTGTTTATTATTGTTTATTTATTGTCGCGTTAAAACGTCCGTTTGCTTCTGGTTTTGGGGTTTTTCAATTTATCTTTCATCTCATTTAAGGATTTCCCGTTCACTTCACGCATCAATTCTTGCAAATGTAGCGCCTTAACTTGTATACCTACTTAACTATGACAAATATTTGTTGGTTCTCTGCACAAATTCTTTCAATTTGCTATTTTTGAGGTAAGGTTTTTTAATCTCTCTCTTTTGTTTTTATTTTTATTTTTATTTTTTCAGAGTCACGGAAAGATAAAAGTCTTCTGAGTTTTGTTTAAGTTTGGTTAATAAAGACGAAAAAATATTTTTGGCAGTTTTATTTTCTTCCATAGTTTTTGTTTTATATATATATATATATATATATATATATATATATATATATATATAAATTATATGATTTTTCTGATTTTTATCAATTTCTTTTTTTTTCCAGTAATTATTTTCCTTTTTTTTTTTTCTAGTTTCATTTGTTAGACTCAGTCAGTTAAGTGCCATACGGGATACACGCTTCGGTCGATCATGTCTCTACAGAGATATGACTGACTGGGCAGGAGATCATCCTGCAATGGGTTGCCATTATTTTCTGCGATAGACTGGTTGCCAGCCAAGGCTATAGAACCCAATCTGTCCTGTTATTTGACTCCTAGCTGCAGGGAGAAGCGATAGATTATATTACATTTTTATATTAAGTATAATTACTGGGGGATCAGTTTATTACTTCATAACAAAAAACACCGATCCCCCACTTTATGTCCAGTAAAAGTTTTAATTATGTTTCAGCTATTATATTCGGTCAGTGAGTTAAGTGCCACACGTGATACACGCTTCGGTTGATCATGTCTTTAAAGAGACATGACTGACTGGACAGAAGATTATCTCGTAGTAGGTTGCCATTGCTTTCTACGGTAGACTGATTGCCAGCCAAGGCTATAGAACCCAATCTGTCCTGTTATTTAACCCATAGCTAGAGGGAGAAGAGATGTATTATATTATTCCGTAATAATTAGTGGGGGATCAGTTTATTACTTCATAACAAATATAAAGCTGATCCCCCACTTTATGACCTCTAGAAGCCTTAATCATGTTTTCAACTATTATATTCAGTCAGTCAGTTACGTGCCATACGTGATACACGTTTTGGGTGATCATGTCTCAAAAGAGACATGACTGACCGAGCAGAAGATTATCCCGCAGTAGGTTGCCATTGCTTTCTGTGGTAGACTGGTTGCCGACCAAGGCTATAGAACCCAATCTGTCTTGTTATTTGACTCATAGCTAGAGGGGAAAGAAATGTATTGTATTAATAAGTAGTAATAAATGGGGGATCAGTTTATTACTTCATAGCAATATAAAACTGATCCCCCACTTTATGACCCGTAGAAGCCTTAATCATGTTTTCAACTATTATATTCAGTCAGTTAGTTAAGTGCCACACGTGATACGACGATCATGTCTTTAAAGAGATATTACTGACTGGACAGAAGATTATCTCATAGTAGGTTGTCATTGCTTTCTACGGTAGACTGATTGCTAGCCAAGGCTATAGAACCAAATCTGTCCTGTTATTTAACCCATAGCTTGAGGAAGAGACGGATTAATACCTTTCCGAAGGGTATTTGTGCGTAAGCGAATGCGAGGAATTCAAATGGAATTCGAACTCGGCTCCCCGATTTGTCGTTCCGAGGCGATATCCACTGCACCACAACGCACATCCAGTCAGTCAGTTAAGTGCCATACGTGATACACGCTTTGGGCGATCATGTCTCGAAAGAGACATGACTGAGTGGACAGAAGATTATCCCGTAGTAAGTTGCCATTGCTTTCTAGGGTAGACTGGTTGCCAGCCAAGGCTATAGAACCCAATCTGTCTTATTATTTAACCCATAACTTGAGGGAACAGACGGATTAATACTTTTCCCAAGGGTATTTGTCCATAAGTGAATGCGAGGAATTCAAATGAAATTCGAATCCGAGTCGATATTCACTGCACCACAACGCACACCCCCATACACTGACTACAAACCCCTAATCAGTGACTTTATTTGAAAGAAATGACAAGACACTTGGAACACCTATCAAAACAACAAACTATTTAAAATCAAACCCACCTTAAAGAAACAACTACATGACTGTAGAAAATTACGCAAGGAACAAGTGGTTTTATCTCGTATTCGGATAGGACACACACATAACTCACTCCTTCCTCCTAAAAAAGGAAAATCCTCCCGAATGCATAGCATGCCAAGAACCTTATATCGTAAAACACTTCCTACTCGACTGAAGTGACTTCACATATATTCGGCAATCTCTTTACAACGTTAACAACCTGAAATAACTTATCAATACAATCTTAACGTTTCTTAAAACAGTTAAACTATACAAAAAATTTAACCCCAATTAAATATCTGACGATCAAAAAAGGAAATTTGACGCTTACCAAGTGAAAAGTTTGTTAGCAAAACAACTTTGAAAGAATAGTTTTAAAAAAGACAATACTGAAAGCGAAAAATTTTTGAAACCAATTCAACTTTATCCAAAAAAAAAATAAAAACATTTGTTTGACCTTAAATGATCTTATAAACATTGATAGGTCGTTGAACATTAAACAAACAAATAAATAAATAAATAAATCATATGGACAAAGTTCAATACCAGGCTACAGCAGTGGTTAATAAGTAACTTACTGGGTTAAAGGGAGATAATTCATGATTACTAAAGAGGCACTGCTACGTAAGGAATGGAGTTCATATATCCCAATGATTGTAATAAAGGGTTCGGTTCGAAATTCCTAGCACCTAAAGAAGGCTGGAGCGTACAACGGCCGAAACGTGGTACAAATGTCAACAAAGATAGTCCGATAATGTAAATACTGTAAATACTACCTCATCTCAGAAATATAGACAAATAGAATGATCTATTATTAAACGTCGTACAAGTGACAACAAAGATGAGGACAATAGTCCAAATAATGTAAATAGTGTAAATACTACCTCATCTCAGAAATATAGACAAATAGAATGATCTATTATTAAACGTCGTACAAATGGAAACCAAGATGAGGACAATAGTCCGAATAATGTAAATAGTGTAAATACTACCTCATCTCAGAAATATAGACAAATAGAATGATCTATTATTAAACGTCGCACAAGTGACAACAAAGATGAGGACAATAGTCCAAATAATGTAAATACTGTAAATGCTACCTCATCTCAGAAATATAGACAAATAGAATGATCTATTATTAAACGTCGTACAAATGGAAACCAAGATGAAAACAATAGTCCGATAATGTAAATACTGTAAATACTACCTCATCTTATAAATATAGAAAATAATAAAGATGATTTAGCCATACGTATTCCTAATTAATCCATAGATGGGGAGACGTGATGTGTTTATACTTTTCTCAAGGGTATATGCGCATAAGTAAATATGATGAATCCAACTTGAATTCCGAATCTGTTATCTATCTAAGTACTGACCAGGCTAGCCGTTACTTAACTTTTGTAATCGTACAAAACCATTGTTTTTGTGTCCGTAAACCTGAATAAGTTTAAAGATCTGTTTGAGAATTATGAATATACATGCGATATCAATCGATATTTCTTCAGCAAGGTATTCGAATACAGATAACTACCCTGCAAGACTGTTTTTTTGTTTTATTTACCGGAGATCTTTTCGGAAATTACGGTGGTTCAAAATAGCGTAGTGTGGAGTAATATGAATCTAGTTTTGGGTTGCATGATGAAATTTGTTTGGCCTTGAAAAAGACTGCATCATACGTGATTGCATCAGATTTTTATCACACCCAGACACTATTGTCTTGACTTAGTTGTCTTACGGCCATTATTTGCGATGGACGTTACTCCAAGGAAGCGTGCAAAAATTGTAATGCTGCACGAACACACTGGCAAGCCTTACAGAGAGATCACGGATATTGTTTGCGTAAAACGTAAAATGTGGTCGGAAGAAAAAAAAACAAGGCTAAGAGACGACGTATACGTGCAAATTAATTCAAACAACTCCGATGAACTTGTGTCCCTGGTGACCCCTATGTATGAATTTACTCGAGCCACAAGATTAGCAATTAGGTCCCACCCTTTTAATGTGAAACCAATAAAATGTAAACGCAAATTCTACTCCATCAGCTTCTTTTCTCGCACTTCCTGCCTGTGGAATTCCCTTCCGTTTACTTGCTTCCCCGATAGCTACAATATCCAAGAATTGAAATATAAAGTCGTCATCTCCTATCTCACTAACCTGCATCCTCTCTATCTCATGCTCTTTTCTCCGCACACTAGACTCTCATCAGTATTCTCAGCCTTCTTTTATCCACCTCCTGACAACCCCTATAACCTGTCCCTCTTTCTCATAACTTTCCTCTTATGTAACCCCCTGCGCACCAGTGGTAGTAAACTGCCTTTCTTGGGATGATATGATTATTAAAAAAAGAAAAAACATCTATACTATTATAATGTGTATATAAAGTGGGGGATCAATCCGACATTACAATCAACATATAAACAGATCCCTCACTTTATGGCCATGTCCCTCTTTCTCATAACTTTCCTCTTATGTAACCCCCTGCGCACCAGTGGTAGTAAACTGCCTTTCTTGGGATGATATGATTATAAAAAAAATTTTCTAGACTATAATATTGTGGGTATAAAGTGGGGGATCAGTTTTACACTACAATCAATATATAGACTGATCCCTCGCTTTATGGCCACAGTCATCCTTCTCTTACCCAATTCCTGACAACCCCTATGACTTGTCACTCTTTCTCAGAACTTTCCTCTTATGTAAACCTCCGCGTACCAGTAGTAGTAAACTTCCTTGCTTGGGGCGATATGATTATTAAAAAAAGAAAAAAATTCTATACTATTATAATGTGTATATAAAGTGGGGGATCAATCCGACATTACAATCAACATATAAACAGATCCCTCACTTTATGGCCATGTCACTCTTTCTCATAACTTTCCTCTTATGTAACCCCCTGCGCACCAGTGGTAGTAAACTGCCTTGCATAGGGCGATATGATAATGAAAAAAAAATTTCTATGCTATTATAATGTGGATATAAAGTAGGGGGTAAGTTCTATATTACAATCGACATATAAACTGATCCCTCACTTTATGGCCATAGTCATCCTTCTCTTACCCACGTCCTGACAACCCCTATAACCTGTCACTCTTTTTCATAACTTTCCTTTTATGTAACCCCCTGCGCACCAGTGGTAGAAAACTGCCTTGCTAGGGGCGATAAGATTATAAAAAACTGCTTTAGTTTTCTTTCTTTCAACACACAGCCAGTTTTAGACCCACTGGAGTAATACGGTGCAATTGATTTCTTTATTCGTCTTTTTCCTCAAATTTTTAATTGGTAATCAAAAATTTTGGATTACCAATGGGATCACCTCTCAGTGGAATGATAGCATGTACACCTTTGTGTATTTACAGAAGTGTGCAGTAATATGAATCTATTTTCGTGGGGTATGATTATAATTTAGTATAATCTGGGGGTTCTATTCATTTGCACACAAATACGACGAACACTGGTGCCACCTAGGTACGAATTTGCATGAGATACTAGATTAGCAACTAGGTCCCACCCTTTTACAGTGAAACCGAAAACATGCAACCGCAATTTCTACTCCAACAACTTCTTTTCTCGCACTTTCCCGCCTGTCGAATTCCCTTCCACATACATCCTTCCCCGACATCTACAATCTCCATGAGTTTAAATGCAAGGTCAATAGACACCTCCTAACACACTAACTCGCATTCATTCTCTCAAAAACTCTTCCCATCTACCCAACCCTCATCCTCGTTATCCTTACCCGTCTATCACCCCCCCCTTTTGTCATTTCCTTTATCTAACCACTCATTCTTATCATTTTCCTCTATGTAACCCCCTGTGCAATAGTGGGAGTCGAATGCCTTGCTTGGGGTGAAATGATTAAAAAAAAAATTAACGAACATAACTAAAAGATTTGGACAAATCTGTAGAAATCTTGGATGAGGAGAATTTAAAATAAGTTTCCAAAAAGTATATATAAATATACAAAAAAGAAATTTCTAAAAAGTAGACAATCTGCAAATTCTGAGATGACAAATATTAAAAGAATAAACAAATTAAATGAACAAGTCTACGAAAAACATTTCAATAGAAAAAGCTATAAACTCAACGGAAAAGTAGAGATACCTACAAAAACACGACATATCTTCAGTCTCATTACCAGTCAATGCATCTTCTTCTTCATGTGTCGTGTCCCTTCAGGGCGTAGGCGATCTTGAACTTCCACTTATCTCTGCGTCTTGTTGCTCTCAATATCTTTCCACTTGGTATTTCTCCCAAACCCGCTCCGCCATCCATTTTCTCAGGCTTATCTAGTATTTCTGGCGCTGAGTTTCCCCTGTCTCACTTTTCTTCTATCCGTCCTGTGAGTATTAAATTCTCCAATCCCTCTTTCCTCATTACGTGTCCAAGGAACCTCATTAGTCTCTTCCTGATATTAAGTATGTTTTCTTTTTTGTTTGCATCCTTTCCAATAATCATCGTTGCTCACGTACTCAGTCCATGGTATCCTCAGCATCCTTCTGTAAAACCACATTCCTACTGCCTTAAGCCTCTCCTTCTTCCTTGATGAGATCGTTCAACATTTACTTCCATTCAGAAGGACAGATATCACATCGCAATCCAGCACTCTTTTCTTTGTTTCCAATGAATGCTTCACGGTTAATAACAATTTTTACAAGAAAACTTTTGGATAACCAATGGGATCACCTCTCAGTGGAATGATGGCATGTACACCTTTGTGCAAATTAATTCAAGCAACTACTTCAGTTTCTTTTCTTTGATCGTACGGTCAGTTTTAGACCGACTGGGGTGACATGGTGTAATCGATTCATGTTTTTTCCTGACATTAGATCATTTGCAGTAGTGTGAAGTAATATGAATTTAGTTTTGGGTTGCATGATGAAATTTGTTTGGCCTTGAAAAAGACTGCATCATACGTGATTGCATCAGATTTTTATCACACCCAGACACTATTGTCTTGACTTAGTTGTCTTACGGCCATTATTTGCGATGGACGTTACTCCAAGGAAGCGTGCAAAAATTGTAATGCTGCACGAATACACTGGCAAGCCTTACAGAGAGATCACGGACATTGTTTGCGTCAGCCTTTCAACTGTCAGTCGTGTAATCAAGGTGAAGAAACAAACTGCATCCATCAGTCCAAAACGTCAAATGTGGTCGGAAGAAAAAAAACAAGGCTAAGAGACGACGTATACGTGATCAAGTATAATGTGAAAGATCATAGGAAGACATTATTCGGATTTTTTTTATTAATTTTCACAAGTGTGTAGGTATGAACAGGCTCCACGTTGCTTAATTTCGGTGATCGTATATTTCTTTGGTCCTGTGCTAATCGAAGATAAAAAATTATAAACGAACAAACCTAAGAGACGTCTCATTCGTATGACCTTATGTAAAAGCGCTTATCTACATACAGGTATATGTAGACATACTATGAGTCAGCTATGCTTCCAATGAATGTTTTGGCTTTATAATAACATTTTGACAAGTCATAATATTTCACAATTATATCTCTCAAGATAGACTTGTTTCTTTTCCGCGTGGAGAAAATTGTTCGGGATTTACCGTTTCTTGTTCTTGCGACATATTCAATAAAATACACATATTCAATAAAATGCACATATTCAATAAAATGCACATATTCAATAAAATACACATATTCAATAAAATGAACATATTCAATAAAATACACATATTCAATAAAATGCACATATTCAATAAAATGCACATATTCAATAAAATACACATATTCAATAAAATGAACATATTCAATAAAATACACATATTCAATAAAATGAACATATTCAATAAAATACACATATTCAATAAAATACACATATAAAGTACACAATGTGAGCGTAACTTGTTGAAGGCAATTTATCTTAACGTTTGACTGAAAAGATATTGAAAAGGAACATTATGTGAAAATTGCTTGAATTATGAATTGTTTGAATGAAAATTAATCAAATGGAATATCATACTTCTTCTTCTATGTGCCCTGTCCCTTCAGGACGTAGGCGATCATGGCTTTTCACGTTTTCCTATCCCTGGTGGCTCTGAGCACGCCTTCTCCTGTTACACCATGCAATCCTCGTTCCGTCATCCACGTAATTAGGTCCTTCAAATATGTTATCCGTTGCTTTCCCCTGTCTCTTTTCCCTCTATCAGGCCTGTTAGTATCAGGTTCTCCAAGCCCTCCTTCCTCATTGCGTGTCCCAGGAACTTCAGCTATCTCTTCCTGATGTTCAGTATTAATTTCCTTTTTGTTTCCATCATTTCCAAGACCTCATAATTGCTCACATGCTCGATCCATCAGATTCGTATCATAAATGATAAATATTCGAAATACATATGTTTGAAATACGTACGTGGTTTTTCTTTGAGAGAGTCAATGCTAATTTACTTACAACTACTAACGCCCTTATAGAATGGCATAATGCTTTTTGGCAAACAAGTTTCATCAAATTATCACATCATTCCACAATATGGAAATTCTTAGACGCTCTTAACAGGACTTGCAAGAGATTCGTCTTGACCAAGAAGAAGCAGATTGAGAAAACAACAAGGGCACCAATATAATCAGGGGTTTTGTTGGGTTCCCGATTAAAGGTGGCCCATACATAATAATAAAAGGGGTTGCAGTCTGGGGAGTTAAATTGCTAGATGTAAGGGGTCATAGGGTAAATTTTTTATTTGTTCCCCGAAGGCCTTTACCTCTTCAAATCTTTCCAAAACATCCTTATATCCGTGCAAATGTATATTCTGAACTCAAATCGATAATTCTTTATTGAAGAAACCTACCATTTTTTATCTTAATGACTAGAAAAAACCGAACTATATCTCACCCCTTACTACGGTTCTCATATCTGATTTAGTGCAGAATGACTTTAAGCGTAGGATTCTTATTTAGGCCTATTTACTTCCTTTGTGCAATAACTACGCGATTTGTTTTGTTTCGGAACTCAATTTCCGCTGAAATTTGCGTGTCTTTGCGTTATTTTTTCTCCTTTTTGTTTTGGATTGCAGAGTATTTTTTTAACTATATTAAAAAAAATTCTACAGTCTACGCAACTTTCAGCGGAAATTGAGTTCCAAAACAAAACAAATCGCGTAGTAATTGCCGAAAGGAAGCAAATAGGTCGAAAAACAGCTAACTACGCATAAAGTCATTCAGCAGTAAATAAGAGATTTCAATGACAGTTAGGGGTGAGACAAACAGCTAGAAGAAGATCGATTTTTTTCTGGTCGTTTCAACAAAAAAGGTAGGTTTCTTCAATAAACAATTACCGCTTTGAGCTCAGTATATATATTTGCACTGTAATAAGGATGTTTTGGAAAGATTTGAAGGGGTAAAGGCCTTCGGGGAACAAATCAAAAGTTTACTGGTCATAGAAATTCTCAGACAGCCATGACTGTAAACTGCATCCATTGGGAGGTTGTGAGAAGTGTGTAACCACCTACTAATTGCTGTTGTTTCCAGGTCCACCATGACCCGGAGTGGTAGCACCTGTTAGGGTCTCAGCTATGGGCAAATAGTTAACACCCAAACTGGAGTGAAAACACTATGAAAAATCTTTACAGAAATGTATACATAAAAATAGACTGCACTGTTGTAAGAACCGCAACCTTGAAACTTCTGAATATCGTTTCTTATGTATTTGTCTATGAGTGTATCAATTTTGATTAAAATCGGACCACTCCTTCTATAACCCGATTTTTTCGATTATCGATTTTCGATATTTATCAGGGGTACCTCAATACCAAAGCTAGCTAAGAACACTCGCAGACGCTTATAGTACAATTGCATAAATTTTCAAGAAAATCGGTTCATCCGTTTCGGAGTCTATAGGTAGCGGACACACACACACAGACACACACACACACAGACAGACAAAGTTCCACTTATAAAATAAGTTTAGATATACATTTTGAGGGAAAAATATTACCAACACATTTTTGAACGAAAAAAATATAGATAGGACAGACCTCAAGTAAAACGACTATATAGAATCCACAACTAAATCCGCTGCTAAGAAAGATTTTCCCTTTTGAAACAATCCTGCACATATATAAATCTACCATCCGCCCATGCAATGAATATTGCAGCCATATCTGGTCGGGTGCTCTTGCTATCCACCTAGGGATCCTTGACAAAATCGAACGGGGAAACAGTAAATGTGATCGATCCCGACCTGGTAGCCAAGATACAGTCACTTTCTCACCGGCGCTGTGTTTTCCCTGTGTCTTTTCCACAACTACTTTCACCGATTCTGCTCCGATGAACTTAGCTCACAGGTGACCCCCTATATATGAATTTACTCGAGCCACAAGATTAGCAACTAGGTCACACCATTTTACTGAGAAACCAATAAAATTTTAACGCAAATTCAACTCCAGCAACTTATTTTCTCGCACATTCCCTTGAATCTTTTGCTTCTCCGACAGCTACAATCTCCAAGAATTTAAATGTAAAGTCAATAGTCATCTCCTATCTCACTAGCCTGCATCCCCCTCTCTCTCTCTCTCTCTCTTTCTCTCATGCTCCTCTCCCTGTCCACTCCACTCTCATTAGTATTCTCATCCTTCTCTTACCCTCTTCCTGACACCCCCTATAACCTATCACTCTTTCTCATGACTTTCCTCCTATGTAACCCCCTGCAAAACAGTGGCAGTAAAATGCCTTGCTTGGGGCAATATGATTTTTTAAAAAAATATTTTTTGAAGGAAAAAAATTAGCAATAATTTTTTGAATACAAAACTAGAAGACATCATCAGTTTTCTAAAATAAAAAATAAAAAAAAACATTTTTCATCAAAATCTAACTAAATCAACCTTCTAAATATAAACGAAAATTTAAAGAAAATCCTTAAAACTCCTCCTTTTTGATATTAAATAATCCACATAGGTTGATATGCCGTTAAAATCAAAAAGAATAAAACCAAAAAAATTTTCATTAAAATCTGACCAAATCAACCTTCTCACTATAACTGAACGTTAGAAAAAATACCTTAAGACCCCACCTTTTTGGCATTAAATAACCCACAGAGGTGTTGATATGCCGTTAAACAAAATTCAAACTCAAACTCTTCATTTTTCTTCTATTTTTCATATTTTTTTTACCTTCTTCTTTTCTTCTACATTTTTGTTTTATTTCTCCTACATTTTTCCTTCATTTCTCTTCCATTTTCCACTAATTTTATTACTTTTTTCTTCTTTTTTCTTCTATTTTCAGCAATTTTTTTTCTTTTTTCTTCTTTTTTCAGCAATTTTCTTCTTTTTTCTTCTTTTTTTCTTTTTTCTCCTGTATTTTCCAATTATTACTTCTATTTATTTTTTCTTTCATATTTTTCTTTTTTTCTTTTTTTTTTCAATTTTCCTTCTTTCTTTTTTCTATATTTTTTCCACATATCCGTTTGCTTGTTCTTCATCTTAATTTTTTCTTTTTTTACGAATATTTTCCTTTTTCTTCACTTTTTCTTTTTTCCATATATTTTTTTCTTTTTTCTTCTTCTTTTATCCCATATGTTTTTCTTCATTTTTCTTTTCTTTTTCTGTTTTCCACATATATTTTACCTTCTTCCTTTTTCTAATTATTCTATTATCCACGAATCTTTTTACTTCCTCTTTTTCTTCATTTTTCTCTATTTTCTACAGATCTTTTCCTCATTCGGCTTTATTTTCCTTCTTTTTTTCTATTTTCCACTTACATTTTCTTTCTTTTTCATTTTTCTATTTGTTTTATTTTCCACATATATTTTTCCTTCTTCTTTTTGTGGTGCAGTGGATATCGGCTCGGAACGAGAAACCGGGGAGCCGAGTTCGAATTCCAGTTGAATGCATTGTATTCCCTTACAAGCAAATACCCTTGGGAAAGGTATTAATCTGTCTCTTCCTTCCAGTTATGGGTTAAATAGCAGGACAGATTGGGTTCTATAGCCTTGGTCGGCAACCAGTCTACCGCAGAAAGCAATGGCAACCTACTGCGGGATAATCTTCTGCCCAGTCAGTCATGTCTCTTTCGAGAAATGATCGCCCAAAGCGTGTATCACGTATGGCACTTAACTGACTGACTGAATATAATAGTTGAAAACATGATTAAGTCTTCTACTAGTCATAAAGTGGGAGATCAGTTTTATATTGTTATAAAGTAATAAACTGATCCCCCATTTATTACTACTTATTAATAAAATACATTTCTTTCCCCTCTAGCTATGAGTCAAATAACAGGACAGATTGGGTTCTATAGCCTTGGTCGGCAACCAGTCTACCGCAGAAAGCAATGGCAACCTACTGCGGGATAATCTTCTAACCAGTCAGTCATGTCACTTTAGAGACATGATCGCCCAAGCGTGTATCACGTTTGGCACTGACTTCTTCTTCTTCTGGTTTTCTATTGGTCCACATATTTTTTTCACTTTTTTCCCCTCCTATGATTTCTTTTTTCCCCTTTATTTTTCTTTAATTTTCAGTGTTTCATGTTTATATCACCTATTTTTTTTAATTTTCCTACCTATTCAATTATCCGCTTATTTTCTTTCTCTTTTTTTCTTCCTTTTCATTTTTTTCTATTTTTCTGTTTTCCACGTATATTTTTTATTCTTCTTTCTTTTTCTGAATTATTGTTTTTCTACAAATCTTTTTCCTTATTCTAATTCATTTTTTAAGGTTTTTCACATATACAGGGTGTCCATAATGTTCGTGTACACTTAAAAAAAAATATAGCAAGAGAATGCACACCGATTTTATGGACACCCTGTATTTTTCATTCTTCTTCCCTTTCCTTCTACTTTCCACACATATTTTTCTTTATTTTCCTCTTATTTTTCACAAAATTTCTTTATTTTTCTTCTATCTTCTTCATAACTATTTTCTCCTTCATTTTCCTTTTTTCTGTTTTTTTTTCATTTTTGACTTTACTTTTTCTTTTTCTTCTTTCTTTTTTTTTTCATATTTATCCTATTTTCTACATATCTTTTCCCTTCTTTTTCCTGTTCTTCTTTTTCTCCTTCTTCGCATTTTCTTGAAAGTAGTGCGCAGTGCATCAAGTCGCAGGGCCAAGAGCCAAAATGGCGTGGGGTGACAGTCAAGGGTCACCGCTGCATCATTTATTTACTATAAAGTATCTTCTTGAATTATTGAATTTTTCCACCCCCCCGACGTCATTCTGTCGTTCGAGGGCCGCCGTAATCGCACTGTGAAGTATTCGATGCAACAGTGATTGACAAATCATCGAGATATTAGTCTTTTTGCAACCATTATTATATGCGTATGCGTTTACCCTTATACACACACTCACACAGACTCACACACACACACACACACACACACAATACACTCGCACACACGCACACATACACACACACTCACACACACACACACAAACAATACACTCACACACACACAAACAATACACTCACACACACACAAACAATACACTCACACACATAAACACACACACACATACACACACACACACACACACACACACACACACACACATATATATATATATATATATATATATACAATTGGGGCACCTCGGCATGGTGTACTAGTTAGCAAACTCGTCTCGCTAGAGTCATGATAACGGAGTAGTGAGTTCGATCCTTACTGGGTACCCCTACTTTCGGCCGTGTGTCATGTCTAACCTACGTTTAGAAAATCACCCCCCTCCAGGTTTGGGGGTTGGCCGCATAAAAAACAGCAAAAACGCTGCCCTACACACCATTGGGTGTAACGGAAAAGTTTATTATCTATCTATCTATCTATCTATCTATCTATCTATCTATCTATCTATCTGTCTGTCTGTCTGTCTGTCTGTCTATCTATCTATCTTTTCACTTCTGTCTCTCTATCTCTCTATCTATCAATCTTTTCACTTCTGTCTATCTATCTATCTATCGATCTATCTATCTATCTGTCTGTCTGTCTGTCTATCTATCTATCTATCTTTTCACTTCTGTCTATCTATCTATCTATCTATCTATCTATCTATCTATCTATCAGGATACCCCGACGTGGTGTAATGCTTAACAAGCTCGTCACGCTAGAATCATTATAACTGAGTAGTGAGATCAATACTCACTGAGTACCCCTTACTTACAGCCGTGTGTCACGTCTAAGCTACGCTTAGAAAATCACCCCCCTCCAGGTTTGGGGGTTGGCCGCATAAAAACAGTTTGTTACGGAAACAGCAAAAACGCTGCCCTACACACCATTGAGTGTAACGGAAAAGTTATATTTAATTACTTAGTTTTTGGCCATAATAAAATTAAACCAGTACACAGCTATAGTAAAAAGTGTTCAATACAATTATATTGAAGAACCTTTATTCTTCATTTGTAAACGAGTTATTGCGTGGCCTAGGTTTCTACGATGTGGTGTCTTCAGGCGATTTGCAATAACTGATTTACCATTTTCTTTTTTTGTTTTTTTAGTTTTTTTTTAAGAATGCTCACGTAACGTTGGGTTTTTTTAACGGTTATGTAACAGCGAATTTTTGAACGTGCAATATTCAAAATTACAAGAAATATATATATATATATATATATATTATTATTATGTCATTTTTCATCATATTTCGATTTCTGCTTTGCTCTCACTACCAACCAAGTCTGCGGGGAGACCTAAGGCAGGTCGTGGCGTGTTGTTATGGCTCCATTTCATGTTTTTCTATCTTCCCTATCATCCCCAGCATTACATAGATAACGTTTTCCTTAGTGTGTGGGCTGTACTTAATAAGACAATTTTTTGTATATCTCTTAAGCTGGGGTTTCCAGGGATTCTTTCAATGTGTTGTTTTGTTCCATTTTTTATCATTCCAAGTGCACCTACTATCACTGGCACAACTCTTGTTTTCAATTTCCACATTTTTTCTATTTCAATTTCCAGGTCTTTATATTTTGACAGTTTTTCAAATTCCTTGATTGCTATGTTACAATCCGCTGGACAAGCCATATCAATTAATAGACAAGTTTTCTCCTTCTGGTTTTTAACAATAATGTCTGGCCTGTTTGCTTCAATTTTTCTGTCTGTGTAGATGGTGTAATCCCATAGAATGGTTACATCTTCTATTTCTGTAACCGGTGCTGGGTGACGTTCATACCAGTTTGTTTACAGTTTTTCCATAATGTTTGCACATTGCCCAATGTAAATATTGCCCAACTCTATCGTGGCGATTTTTATATTTATTTGGGACAAGCACAGAACAGCCTGAGATTAGGTGGTCTATTGTTTCTTGGTGTTTATCACAAAACCTGCATTTTGGATCCATATTATTATGCATAATATTTGCCTGAAAGTTTCTAGTGAAAAGACTTTGGTCTTGTGCTGCAAGAATAAAGCCTTCAGTTTCAGACTTTAATCAAGATGCACGTAACCATCGATGAGTATTAACTTTGTCAACATTGGATTTATTGGCACGTTCTGGATATTGGCCATGCAGAGGTTTGTCTTGCCAGCGCTGTTTCATCTTTTCAAGAGCTTTATCTTTGGCTTTCATTTTCATATTTTTTGCCGCAATAGTTGGTTCTTGGCTTCTGTTTTGTTTTTCTACAGAATCTATTCACTGTAAATCTTGTTTGTATTTACTGCCTTCTTTTATTATTGAATATTTTTTCTTTCTTTCTTCATGTTGCCTTACTAATTGTATCATCCAATCCTTTGTTGTTTCTATGTATGTTAGTAAGCCAATAGTTGTTGTCTTGTATGACAATTCCAGCTGAATAAGACCTCTTCAACCTTCTTTACGGGGTATGTATAGACGGTCTACATCAGCCTTTGGATGATGCATCTTATGCTTAGAAAGAAGCTTTCTTGTTTTAGCATCCATTCGCCTGATGTCGTTTAGAGTCCAGTTTAAGATGTTAAAGCTATATTGGACAATTGGGATTGCAAGGCTATTAATGGCCATAACTCTGTTCTGTGAATTTAATTCAGTTTTTAATATCAGTCGTAGCCTTCTATAGTACTCTTTACGCACTATTTCTTTCATTTTTTATGGTGAATGTTTTCGCTCTCATTTACACCTAGGTATTTATAAGCTTCTTCTGGTTTCAATTCTTTTATTGTTACAGCAGGGTCTAGGCTAATTGAGGATGTTTCTTGTATTGATCCACGTAAAACTGTAGCTTTAGCACATTTATTCAAATTAAATTTCATACCAATGTCTTCGCTGAAGCATTTTACAGTTTGCAGAAGACCTTCCAGCTCATTATCATTCTTAGCATATAACTTTAAGTCATCCATGTAAAATAGATGGCTTATTTTCTTTTGGCCTATTTTATAACCACATTCTGTCTTATTAAGTTGACTAGTTAGTGCTATTAATGATATGCAGAATAGTAAGGGAGATAAAGAATCACCTTGAAATATACCTCTTTTGATGTTTATTTCATCAGACTGATAGGTTCCATTTATATGATTGAGGTAAAGGGTTGTTTTCCATATAGACATGCACTGTTTGATGAAATTGATGATGACGGGCGATATCTTGTATATATTTAAAGTATATAAAATCCAGTAATGTGGCACACTATCGAATGCCTTTCGATAATCTATCCAGGCATTACTAAGGTTTTTCTTTGTACTGTAGCAGTTTTCCAGGATCATTTTGTTAATTAGCAATTGGTCTTTACAACCATAACAGCCACGTTTGCACCCTTTTTGTTCAAGCGGTATCATGTCATTTCTTTCTAAGAATAAATATGTCTGTTTTGTTAAAATAGATGTTAATAGTTTATATGTTGTCAGAAGACATGTAATTGGTCTGTAGTTTTTCGGGTTGTTTGTGTCACCATTCTTGGGTAGAAGAAATGTAATTCCTTTGGCCATCCATGCAGGAATTTTAGTGGGATCGTCAACCATTTCTTGAAGTTTTTTGGCTAGTTTTTTATGTGCTGTATTTAAATAATATAGCCAAAAGTTAGGAATTTTATCTATACCTGGGAATTTCCAATTGTGTGCTTTTTTTAGTGCAAATTTAACATCATCTTCTGTAATTCCAGACCATGTCTGTTCTGGTTTATTTTTCATTCGTTCTATCTCTTGCGCAATCCAATGTACTTCCTTGCTATGTTCTTTAGGGCAAGCCCATATCTTTTCCCAGAACTGTGTGACTTCTTCCATTCTGGGGGGGGACTGTCACTTCAATTCTTTTTTTACCTATTTCCCTGTAAAATCTCTTTGTATCAGTTTGAAAAATCTTGTTTTGTCTGTAAAATATTGCTCTTTTCTCATAGCGTCTTATTCTTTGAGCCTTCAGTTGGATTTTTTGCTTTATTTTTTCTTTATTTGATAAGACTTCATTTTCATTTCTAATGTTATATTTTCTTTCGGCTCTTCTGCTTTTCCTAGTTCTTACATTTATTCCTCTACTCAGTTCATCCAGTACTGATAGTTCACTTCTAAGTTGTTCGATTTCTTTTTCTATTTTTCTTTTCCAAGGTGGATCTTCATGTCTGCGAGACTGCCTTGTTTTTATTTTGATATTCAATTTTTTTTGTTGCTGCTATTGCTGATACATATATTGCTTCGTTATTATTATTATTGTTATTGTTATTATTATTATTGTTATTATTATTATTGTTATTATTGTTATTATTATTATTATTATTGTTATTATATATATATATATATATTATTATTATTATTATTGTTATTATTGTTATTATTATTATTATTATTAACCAGTTGTTGGTCAGAATGAAATACGATCAGTATACACTTGTATTAAAAAGAGATCAATACATTTATAATATAGAGCATTTAAATAATTTCATTTCAAAATCTGTCGATCACGCAACCTTGATTTCGACCAAGGTTTAATTAGGCTTTTCCTATTAACTTATTCTGCAACTTTTTTTTCAGAACGCAAAACTGGAAGTGTAAAATAACTGCAATTTTAAAATAAGGAATAAGTTTGTCAAGAATTGTAAACACTTTCATTTGGGTTCGCATAAATCTAAAATAATATGTAATAGGTAGATAGATAATAGTAATGTTTGTACCTGTTACCTATCTACTTATTACCTTAAATACAACATTAAATTTTACCTCATACATTAAATCTTACCTATTACACACCACAAACTGATCTAATTTAAAATTTAAAATTTCATAGAAAAAATCGATTTCCTAAATCCAAAATTAAGGTTAAATATACAAAATTAGATTAATTAAAAAAACTGTGCTTAAATACAAAAATATTCTATTGTTGTACAAATAAGCAGTAAGTCCAATCTCATCCCTTATCACCCCTTACCCCACCCTACTCTCCTACTCTAAGAAATCCAAAGGATAAAGTCTAGTCGCAAGATCATAAAACTTACATCCTATCTGCTCATGTTAAATCAGTCTACAAAATTCCAAGACAAACATTAATCAACTATATTCACTACCCACACCACTTTCTTCAAAATTCAAACGGACAATCCACAAGACTTATTCCCTTATCACTAACCCCCACCAACATCCCACACACAACTCACCAAATATAAGAAAAGACGCTTTCCATTCCTGTCCACACCACCTGATGAGACATTGTAGTTTCAATGCCGAAACAAATGTATGATTTGTAGTGGATATATAAAAAATTTGTACATTTTCTAAAATATAATTTATAATAAATATTCACAGCTCTATATATTATATATCGAGCACTGTTTTAAATGAATATTTTGGACGTTGTTAAAAACATTTTTTTCTTCGTTCCTTAGTCACTCGGATATATATATATATATATATATATATATATATATATACTACCGGCCATAATTATTAGGTCACTCCAGTTTTTAAAAAAATGATGTATTTCATATTAATTTTATTATTTATTGCCAGGGGATAATTCTAAATGAAAATAGAATGGTTCTTTTGTTAATACTGAACAATAACATATGCATCAAATGAACTCTTCTGGTGTACAGTTTTTGTGCTCTCTTCCCTATGCTAGTCTCTTCTTATTATCGTTTGGCCAAAGGAAAGGCTACATGGCTGCCTTGTAAAATTTTCCAAAGTAATAATAATTAAAAGAACATTCTATTTTTATTTAGAATTATCCGTTTGGCAATATAAGAAATATATCATTTTTTTAAAAATTGGGGTGGCCTAATAATTCGTGTGTGTGTGTGTGTGTGTGTGTGTGTGTGTGTGTGTGTGTGCGTGTGTGTGTGTGTGTGCTCTTTAAATAAAACGGATACAAATATCATAATACTGGAAAAGTGGAGAAACATCTTAGGAAATTCTCAGTCATCGCTTGGCCAAAGAAAAAATTCCTTGGCTGGCGAAACAATACATTTTCTTCAACAGGTGCAACAGTATTAACTTTAAGGGACTAAATTAAAAAAAAAACAATTTTGACGAATTGTTAAATTGTAAAATTGTCTTAATTAAAATTTAGAAATTCAATTAAATTTGTAAAATTAAAAAAGAATAAAGTTAATAAAACCTTTAAAGTACAAATAATAGACCAGACTCGAAAATGTAATAATTGCTTTTCCATTTAAAAAAATAAATAACGTATTTTGCTTATATATGTAATGTATATAATATGTATATATGTAATGTATATAATATGTATATATGTAATGTATATAATATGTATATATGTAATGTATATAAAATGTATATATATATGTAATGTATATAAATTAATGTAACGTATATATTTTAATTATGATGCAATGAATGTCGGTTTGGAAGAGAAAATCTCAGAGCCGACTTCGAATTCCAGTTGAATTCATTGCATTCACTTACGCGCAAATACAACTGGGAAATTGTATCTGTTACATCTCCCTCAGACTATGGATTAAATAGCATGACACATTATGTTCTATAGCCTTGGTTAGCAACCAGTCTACCGAGGAAAGAAATGGTAAGTTACTGCTGGAAAATCTCTTTCCTAATCACTCATGAGTCGAAAAAGAGGTTTGATCTCCCAAGCCTGTATCACGAATGGCAATTATTTGAGTGATGCTAACCCCAGATTAATGTCATTTATGCCAGATGGTAAACCGAATTCCTGTATGTTAGACATATTTTCAGGATTTATTTCAGGAAAAAACTGCGTCCTTGACGTCGGTAAATACGTTGTTTATCCAACGAATTTTTCTCTTATTTCATTAGGTTTATTTAAAAGATTTTTTAAAGATTTTTATTTTTAAGAAATTTCTTAAAAATAAAATATATTGAATATTGAATTAATAGTTGCCTTTCTCATAGATTGGTTGCCCTACAAACGCTAAAGCGAGTAGTGTTGTATCGCCAAGATGGATACGATACATAGAGAAAGTGTTCTGCGGTTATTATTCAGCACAATATCCGGTGCTAAACGGATATGCACAGAACAGTAGAATAGTTACAATGACAGACAAGACAGAACTTACAACACAGAGAGGAGGGGATTTAAATCGCAATCTTGGCCGAAGTAATCAGTTCGAATATTACTCGATTGACACTTGAATATTACGCCTCGAATGCTACTATTTTTTAATTAAACAGACCTTTTGGGTCATTCCATAACTGAGAGTGCTGCAGGGGTGTCAGCCACTCTACAACAAGCAGTCTTCCTTATTATTTACGAGGACTTGAATTTTGAATTTCTCTTTAAGTCGAATTTACACTTACATGTATCTATTTCCACTGTAAAATGATAAGATTATACAGCCAATATATAGCACTGAGGATGTAAGCCAGTGAGAGAAAAGCTGTTAGCATCTAATCATTTAAACTGTAAAATGATGAGACCTTGCCGCCAATCTAGTACTGTTATGAAAGGTTACTTTATTAAATTTATAATATCAATTGAGTTTCAAAAATATAACTAATTATATTCAGGTTTGCATCAAACCTTATATAAAAAATGATATATCTTTAGATACTGAATATTATGGAATTTGAAACATAAAATTTGACCGTTATCTCATAACCTTATGAAATTGGAAGACTGTATGACCCTTATTTTATTAGAATTTTATTGATTTGCATATAATATTAGAAGACACTGCATATACAGATCTGATTATTGCTTTTAATTAATTTAATTAACAGCGTTTCCTTAAATTTAATAATTAAGTTAGACAAATTTAATTAATTCTTGAAATTTAACCGTGAATAAAAACGATGTTTCTTTTTTTATTTTGCAAAAGCATATTGATCAATAAATAGAAAAACCATAAATACATTATTTATGAAACTGGCACAAAAAGATTCGTTCAGCAATTTCAAGCCGAAATATTATCATCTTATGAGTAATTTTAAAATCTAAAACCATGTTTAAAGTTATTAATTAAAATTTATTTATTAATTAAAGTTTCAACATTTAGAGAAAACATTTAGTGTTTCAGAGGGTGGGATGAAATTTTCATAGGCTGAAATAATTTTAACACTTC